>SEOQ01000335.1:0-27589 GCA_004679275.1 Dentipellis fragilis
CAGAAGGGGCAGGTGCCTCAGACGTGGTTGGCACCGTGAAGGCATCATCGAATGAGAAGCCAGGCTTGGAAGCAGCCTCTTTTCCATTGACACCCGGAGCTTCAGTGCCAGTCTTGACAGCATCGTGGGGTTTGATCAAGGTAGCAAGCGGCTTGGAGTCTTCTTCGTCATCGCTGCTGTCCGACTCGTCCACTTCCAACTCCTTGAGCTGGGAATTGAGGTCCGTCGCCTCGTGATGCTCTGAAGCAGCAGTGGCAGCCGGGGCCGGAGCTGGGACAGAAGATGTAGCTGCCTCGACAGGAGGAACTTGAGCGATAGCAGCATCCACAGCAGGCTGCGGAGATGCACGAGCGGGCGAAGGGGAAGCCGGCAGCGGTACTGCAGTGGAAGGCGGGGTGCTGAAAAGGTCCTTCTCGCTCGTGGGAGATGCGACTTCCTCTGTCGTGGTGATGGTTGATTCGACAGGTGCAAGTCGAGGTGTAGTCACAGATGCCTCGCTTTCTGCGGTCATGTTCTCGGCTGCCGCAGGTGTCGCGGTAGGCGCTTCGAATGACTGAGAAAAGCCGAAGGGATCATGCGTCGCGGTGCTGGCGCCAGCAACAGGGACTGCAACGGTCGCGTCAGAAGTAGATCCCGCCTGTGTAGGCAGAGATGCGTTGGAGAAGGGTAAGAAAGGTGACTGAGAACGGGAAGAGGACCCGGTGTTGGAGGCGACGAGTCTGTCGAATGGATTGTTGCTCTTGGTCGTTCCGCCACTAAGAATGGACGAGGGACTACCTGGGGTACCAGGAAGGGGTTGGGCTGCGGCGAAGGTCAAGCTGTCCGTGGACTGCTCGGTAACCGGCTGCTGTACTCCATTGCCGTTGGCGAGAACGGAAGATACATCCTTCTCCAGCTCTGCCTCTACATCCCCGCTTTCCTTTGTGGCTTCCTGCGCCTCGGTTTGGGCGTCTTGAAGCTCCTTCTCCACCTTACTCTTCTCTGCCTCCCTAGTGGCCAGCTGTTTCTTGGCAATAGCTAGCAATCCCTTCTGCTGCTTCGCCGTCTTCCTGGCCTTCTCAATTTCGACCTTGAGCTGCTCGATAGTCGTGCCCGTCTCCGTCATCTTTCGTTGCAAGTCACGAACTTCTTCCTTGTCATGGAGCAAGCCCTGTTCCAGCTCGGCCTTTTCGACGCGCAAGGCACTGAGATCGCTCTCCGCACGGATGAGGTCTTCCCTCGTTCTCTGGATATCAGCCGACTGGCCATTGTAGCGATCCCTCAGTGCACTGAGCAAGCGCGTTTCGGTCTCATAAGCGGCCTTTGCGGAACTGAGCTGAGTCTGGAGGGAGGTCAGCTGGGCCGCCTGCTGCGCAATGTTGTTCTCAACATCAGAGCGATCAGCTTTGGTCGACTCAAGGGATCGGTTTGTCGAGCTTAGTTGATTCTGAACGTTCCCGATTTCCGCCGAACGATCCAGGTTGGGGGGAGAGGCTGCCCCTGTGTCGTCATCGTCACCTAAAAGGTCCGTATTCGAAGCTAAGATTGTCCACTTAGTATAGCGTCCGTAACGGAAGGAAGTCAGACTTACTTGCGGAAGCGAAGGGATCTTGCACAGGGGGACGTACAGCATGTGCTTGGGGAGGGAAAGAAGGAGCAGTGGCGAACGGGCTAGATTCAAGTGCCCGGGAGCCAGTCTGCTGGGGCTGCAAGATATGGGATTGCGGCTGCGAGACAGTAGCAGAGGGTGGGGGTGTTTCATCCCATAGCAAGTCCCTGGGCAGTTCCTGGTGCTGCGGCTGTTGTTGCGGTTGCGTCTGGAATGGTGAAGATACAGGCGCGTTTGTGCGCATAGACGGAGGAATCAGAGAAGTCGGCAAGGTCGACGGAATTTCCTTTCCGACAAGCTTCCCCTGGATGAGATGCATTGCTACTGCAAAGCCATCTCGCGTAAGACGGCCATCGTTATTCATATCGGCCAAGTCCCTACGGCGAATGGGATGTCAGCTTGATGATGAACATGTGATAGGAATGACATAAACGGACCAAACTTGAGCGAGCACATCCTCAGGTAACTTGGACTGCAGCATAAAAGGTACAGCGACATCACCCTCGATATACCCTCGCTTTTGCGTGTCGAGAGTTTCAAAGAAGCTGTCTGAGCTGGCTTTGTCACTCGGTGTAACATCCCAGTGTTGTGCCTGGCCAGTCGCCTGAGCGGGGACAGGGAAGGGTGGTAGAGTCGCCTGGGGTCGTGGCGGGATAGCTGGCGTGGGCCTGATACCAGAACCAGTGAACTGGGGTTGCAGGATGCCTTGGCCGGTGTATTGCGGTTGGACACCTGCACTTGGTCGTGGCGGGAACGAACCTGTAACACTTGGACTGAGGGTCACACTACCCCCAGTCATATGAGATGCAACGCCGTCCAACTTTCCCGATGCCTGATCATAGAGTCCAGGCGGGAGCGTGGTAGGGACGAAGGAAAGTTGTCCAGACATAGAAGCCTGGATAAGGTACATTGCGAGGATGAAGTCTGTTGCATCGAGGGATCCACGATTCTGAGTGTCCGAAAGAGTCCTGGCAAGATAGTAAGATACCAAAATCGCGCAAACGACTGCAGAACAAGCGTAACGTGCTTACCAAATCTGCGAGAGCTTGTCCACAGGAAGTTTTGATTTAACAAACACATCTCTCGCCTTCTCGCCTAGTATAACCCCTGTTAATACTATCCTAAAGGTCAAGTATGAGGACTCACCACTGAGAATGCCGTTCACGGGACCACAGCCCACGAACAGCCTGGTGAACTTGGCCCTGTCCTGCGGTGTCAGCTGTGGGAGGGCAGCTGGCGGAGGCGACTTGGGTGAAGGACTGGGCACATTGCGGGGCGCGGATGACGAGTATCCTTCAATGACCGCGATAGGGCAGCTGGAAAGAGTTATTCATGAAAACGATTGTGCTAAGGGTCGACGCGTCAAACGTACGTTTGTTGATGCGGTCCTTGGACACGGTTTCGCCGTTCTGTGCCCAACCGATTAGACGGAGGGCGACGCCGACGCCTTTGCGCGTGAGGAAGCCATTGTTCTCGTTGTCGGCAATGGACCAGATCTCGCCAAGCACGGTTGACGGTAGCTTTGCACCGCCGAAGATGTTGACTGCAACCTCGCCAGTAATGACACCGAACTTCTGTGGGTCATTCTTTGCGAAGATTGCGTTGACGAGGGAGGATTCAGACTGGGTTGGGGAGAAGGAGGCCATGCGAGGCGGGAGGTTGAGCGGGAAACGACTGCTGCGGGTGCGGAGCTTCGTCACCGTCCGGACCCATTAATCCAACGCGCCCACGGCTGCCCCCGTCCTTTGGCGCCCGCGTCACGTGTACAGCGCGTTCAACCTCCACCGCATTCTGCTCTTTCGCTTCTCCCTCCACCATCCCTCATGGACCAGGTTACTTCTGCCCTCGCTCCCCCCCGCGCGTCCTCCAAGCCTGCCGCCGCAGGTGCCGGAAATGAAGCTGCTGGAAGCGTGACAAAACGGTGCGTCCGCTGCCACACTGCGCACGTCTATTTCTCACTGCTCTTGCCACCCACAGACTGAGTAATGAGCTAATGACCCTGATGGTATGCTGGCCTCCTCTTCTCTCTACATCTATGCTAACATCTTTGTAGATGTCTTCCTCGCCCGGCATCGTTCGTTCTTCTCCCTTGACTTGTCATTTATCTCCTCATCCCTCTCTTGTTTTAGTCTGCATTCCCAAAGTCTGATGCAAACCTGTTCGAGTGGGCGGGGACAATCGAAGGACCAGCTGGGACGGTAGGGCAGCTCACTTCGTTTATCGCGCTGTACTGACGTTCCGTGTTAGTACTACGCCGGCCTGACTTTCAAAATCTCTATCAACTTCCCGCCAAATTATCCCTATGTCCCTCCTGCCATCAAATTCGACTCTCCTTGCTTCCACCCGAATGTGGATATTGCATCCGGCGCCATCTGTCTCGACATCCTTCAGGTGAGATTCTATCTGTATGACTCGGGCTCAGTCGCTAAAGCTTTCTCCAGGACAAATGGTCCGCCGTCTACAGTGTCCAGACTATCCTCATCTCTTTGCAATCTCTCCTTGGAGGTATTGCGTCATTCACATTCTTATACATACACGATCCTCACTCTGTGGCTCAGAACCCAACAATGCATCACCCCTCAACACCGACGCATCTAACATCTGGGATAAGCCAGACGGTACGTGCACTTACTGATGAAGACCGCCTTGTCTCACACGATTTGGTCCAGCTTTCAAAGCTCAACTCATGAGGAATTACCATCCTATTTCTGACAACTCTGCTTAGTTCCGTCACCCATCGCATTGTATCTATTATCATGTCTGTTCCATTTTTACCATACCCGACCTGCGGCTATATCGGTGTTAAGCATTTGTTCCTCGAACCGGATCGGTGTTTCCGATGCATTCATCTTCTTTCAGAGGAGCCATGTACATCGTTCGGTCGGCCTCAATCAATGTCTCAATGTATTCAAGTGAGGACTAGATCTAGGGGTACAGTGCGCTTCGATATTCCTTTCATAGGCAGCACTTCCCTAGATGCATGTAGCAGCCCGCTCGCTTTCGAGCGCTTTGAGTCCGGTGGGCCATCCTTAGCTGGAAGGGAGTTGTCAAACGCGTTTCGATGGTTTCATCTTTCAATGATGCTGGTGTCACTGTAGTGAGATGACCAGCGCGTCTGGTTCCAGCAGATGTCTCTGACTAGTACACAATGGCTCAGATATTCCGTACGACGTTTTCACTTACTAAACACAATGGGATTTCGTATATGACCTATGAACAAATGAAAGTAAGTTCAAGGGGATATACTTCAAGGAGCCAGCTTGCAGGGTTGGAGGTGGCGGAGCCACATTGATAGGATTGCATTATGTCATCAATGGGGAATAAGATTACTTAGCGACAGACGGTTGCTTTGCGTCTTGGAGGTCCCCTTCACGCTCTTCCTTTCGTTCTTTTCTCTGTATTCTCGTATAAAGTTGCTCTTGCTCTCTCGGTTGACCCGACTCGAGAGTTATCTTTATCCCCTTCGACTCTACAAACCAAGAACGAGCTACCACTGGTTGGTAGTGTTCAGGAAGTCCGTGACCGTACGTGGACCGTCTCTATCTCCTCGTCAAAGCTGACTGTCACTCCTCTTTTTCCGTTAGAAACCCCCAGTACATACCACCCACTCGTTCACCACACCCACACCCCCACCCGTTCAATAATGCCCCGTCGTCCTCCTCCCACCTCCCTTCGCCTCGTCGAGGGGCCTCTTCCCCCACGTGGCAGGTCCAAATTCACCCTGCCATCCGTCCCCAGGCCGACATTCCAGGCGCCCGCAGTCGCACCCCGCGGACCCATTCCCCGCGCTCGCCATCCCTCGCCCGCGCCCATGAATGTGCACATGTCACACGACCGACTCCCCCCACTCGTCATCCCGACCGAGTTGGCCAGTTCCCTGTCAGTGCGCCCGTCGCCTTCGTCGTCTCCCAAGGAGAAGATCACCCGGGGACCCTGGGATCACCATCGCTCTATCTCAGTCCAATTTGATTTGGAGAGCGTCTTGGCACCACCGAAACGTGCCGCGATCAGCACCATCCCCAGCGCACGCTGAGATGGATCAGGAGGATTAGTCTGGGTACATTCGGAGGTTGCAGAGTGTATTTCGCGTTGCTATCGGTGGTTGTATGGCATTTGCTGTCCTGGCGACAGTGTTCTGTATCGGATGAGACTCATATGCGAGCGTTGTGCACCATCTAATCCTGGCGAGATCTATGCGAGCAGCCGACTTTGCCGGCCGCGGCACATGCCGTGCGCACATTGAGTTCGCCAATGGCTTGGCCCACGGCGATGTTGAAAGCCTTTACTACTTTCCGTGCCCATGTTGCACTTGAAGATCACCTCACGCCTGCTTCAAGCCTCTGCCGTGGTCGCACTATGACATCTCCAGTACCCTCAGGCTCGTATCGGAGCATGGGACCTAGTTCCCATGTCGAACATCGCGCTCATATCTTCGGTTGCCAATACTGAATATGCGTGTTGCGTAGGGTTTCTAGACGATTTTTGTGAGGTCCCAACACTTGCAGCAAGGCAGGCGAGTACACAGGCTGATCATCGCGATGGCCCTGGCTCTGCATAGCGATATTCTACGATAGGAAGGCATGAGGTGATTGGCGCAGAGGGTAGGTTCAGACGCCGCCCGAGTACCAGCAGACTCGTACATCCACCAGGCGGCAGGTGCTCTGCTACCGGTCGACGTGGTTCTCTCACTGATCTCGTTTACCCCCAAGTTCAGCCTCTACCAGTGAGAGCAGTAAGTATCTTTTTCGTGCTTTAAACATCTTACATTTGACGCATGATATGTTCCAGAATATTCGTCTGGCTATCACCGCTAGCTTCATCCATGGCTACTGCTCCGGATACCGACACGCCACTCGTCGGGTCCGATGATTGCGACCATCCTCAGCCCTCCAAGGCTCTTGCACATAGCGCTGAAGAACCTGAAATGCGTCTGGTCATGCGTCCGGATACACAACCCAAAGCAGGCGACACAGAGGAAATGCGCCTCGTTTCTAAAGAAGAAATCTGGGGCGGCATAAGCGAATTATTCGAATTCTGGGTCATGCTGTGGACGAATGGGAAAGATTACTTTTGTTCCAAATATCCCTCGCGTCAGCTTCCGGAAGACCTAACTCCGTCCGGCTTGGAAGCTCAGCTGGTTCCGATCCCACAGACGTACTACCAGCCACCCATTCCTTCCGATTCCTCTCTTACGCCTGCCTCTCTTCCCTTGGCCAAGAATATCTACATCAAGAGGCCAGATCCTATCACATTCAACCCGGACAAACCCACCAGTACAGAATGCGCTGATTCTATGCTCCAGGACGCGCATGTCTGCGAGATATTGACGAAGCATCCTCATCCTAACATTTGCATCTACTACGGCTACATTGCGGAGAATAGTTTCTTGACTGGTCTATGTTTCGAGAAGTACGAGAAGACGTTATACGAAGCCATTAAAAATGGCGACGCCGTTGACGGGCCACGAATTCTCGAGGGTGTGCAGAGTGGTCTCGATCACTTGCATGCTCTTGGACTTGTGCATGTACGTGGTCATATTCTATGATCGTGCTTTTGTGCATTCACTCTGACTACTCCCCACAGGGCGATGTAAACCCGCACAATATCATGTTGGATTCTACCTCTGTCCCAATCATCATCGATTTCGATTCTTGTCAGTCGCAAGGTACACGGATTTTCGGGAAGGGTGGCACGCCTTTATGGTGCAAGGAGCCCCCACCAATTGTCGCCGAAACCGAGAACGACGTGTATGGTCTGGAGGCGATCAGAGAGTGGCTCGTCGAGGAGGGCATGAAGACGGCGGATCCGGATTCTTGAGATTCGGGTTTTATGATCCGCGCTGCGTAGAGTATTTTCACATAAATTAGCATGATGCTGAGGTGCAGTTAAAGCAACGGGTATCAGATTCATACACTGCATGGATTCTGTGCTTGAAAGTCTGTCAGTTTATAAGACACCACTGGAGAACGATTTGAAAAAGTTTGGCGCTCAAAGTTCTTACTACAGAACGCGCCTGTGATTTGGCGCCCCGTTTTATGGGTTATCATTGGACCCAAATAAGAGTGCTTACTGTTACTGGTCCATGGACAGGGCAATGGGGTGTACTAATTGTCCTTTCCGCATCACTGACGGCCTGTATAAATACGCCGCGCGGGATCCATGAGATTGAACGCGATTTAACGACCCACCCGGGCCATCCCCAAGGTTTCAACGCCCCCCAGTCTTTGGGCATCCGATCAGGTTGGATTGAACCATTCGCCTTCAAACCATTTACTGTATACCTAGCGTCCAGGATGTCCGCCACCCAAGACAGCAGTGCACAGCTATCCAAAATTACCGCAGATGATGCAGAGGAAATGCGCCTCGTGATCAGTGCGGAGGCTTGGGACGTTAATTACGAGGCCTTCGAGTATTGGAAGATCATATGGACAAACGAGAAGGACTATTTTTTCTCCACGTATTCCTTGCGGAAGCTTCCAGACGATCTAAATTCGATCCGCTCAGAGGCTCGTCTTGTCCCAAGGACGTTCTACCGACCACACATCCCCTCTGACATTGCTCTGACGCCTGCTCCGCTTCCTCTGTCCGAGAGCATCTATATCAAGAAGCCCGTTCCGCTGGACTTCGAGCTGGAAAGTTCCGCAAGCACAGGCTGCGCCGATGACCTGCTCAAAGAAGCTCAAACCTGCGAACAGTTGGCAAAGCACCCGCACCCACATATCTGCACCTACCATGGCATTATCGAGGAGGACGGTGCCCTAGTCGGGTTGTGTCTCGAGCGACACGGGAAGACACTTTACATGGCCGTCATAGACGGGGATCCAATTGACGCGCGGCGGATCCTTGAAGGCGTGAAGAGCGGCTTGGACCACCTACATGCTCTCGGCTTTGTCCATGTACGTGGCCCCACGTATAAATGCTGTCTGCCGTACTGACTCACCGTTCTTTGACGCTCAGGGAGATATAAACCCGACCAATATTGTCTTGGACGCCACGTCTGCACCAGTCATCATTGACTTCGATTCATGTACACCCCAAGGTTCGAAGATTGACGGGAAGTATGGGACATTCCCGTGGTGTAAGGATCCTTGGCCCGTCACTGCTGAGTTCGACGACGACATTTATTGTCTGGAAAAGATCAAAGAGTGGTTCATAGAAAAGGGCATGGAAGTGACGGACACGGATTCATGAGTTTCATACTGTCTTCGGAGGTTCTTTTCGCTTGACTGACTTGTTACTTACGGTTATCATCGGCCGGGACATCGCACCCACCACACCTGACTACACGACGTACGATCTCCCATTATTCTTCATGATTACCCAGAGCGCCTAGATCACGAAGAATAAACACTGCTTCTTCTACTCGTGTCTCCAAAACCGTTAGCTTCATCTGCTTGCTCTCCCATTCCTGCAGAACTTCCCGCTCATTTCGACTGAGGAGACTTTCGTCTTGACTGACGTCGCTCCTCTGCCGCTTCATCAAAACTGCCTTCACCGCAGTTTCCTCCCCTTCCGCTTGACGTCGCATGCTAATGTTGTGCAGGGTCTTGTACAGATTCACAAGAAGGACCGAATAGGCCTTCTGAAGATCAACATACCTAAGAAGTTTATTAGATCGACATAGCTGAGTTCGTCGTGAGTCCTGCCGTACCATAGGTAGAATGTCCTAGTGGGATTCCGGTCAGCACTTTTCGGTACTTCTTGAATGCTGATCAGCGATTCTGCAGACATGGCAGTCAACAGAGGTCGGACATCCTTGGGGGCCATCATAGCGATTCTGGAAATCTATCGCAAACATCAGGGCGAGTAACTTGAGAAATGAAGTGTGCATAATTTCGCACCTGCTTTTCATCCACTTTCCCTGTGTCTAATAATAGCCGCAAAACTCGTACACCATCGTCTCCATGTCGTTCTCGAGTAACAGCCTCCAATACTCGCCTCCGCAATCGCATGCCTATGATCTCAAATTCGATGAACACTTTCGAACTAGCCATCGAAACGAACGAGCTGGCCCTGCCGGTTGGTGTAGGATTATCGGCAAGTGACAGCATGCCGAGGTAAGTCTTGATAAGCGCCATGGTTTTGGGCTTTTTTGACGATGATCGTACAAGCCCTGACGCTAAGTCATCATCGTCTGACAGTTGCAGCGCGATGTTGGCAATAGAGGTAGAATCTGTGGCGGCCTGTCAGTGTTGGGGAAACATACACAACTCAAATGTCCAACTAACCAGAACGAACATCCGCAGTAGTTTTCTGTTTCGTTTCTGTCGCCTTCAAAGCAGCACGCATCACAAGCGCAACACTGTCATTGAACCGTTCTCTCGCAGCAGCCTCGATCAGCTACGTGGAGACTTCAGATTGCCTTTCTACAGGTTCAGCGAGGAGGTAAAATACCTTGTTACGGATATGCACGTTCAGTTTGTCGAAGTTAACCCGGAAGTAAACGTTGTCCTATCCATGAGTCAGAATCACCGTACCCTGAAAAATAATGAACATCTTACGTCAAGTTCATCTTCCTCAACAACTTTCCGCTGCAGAATGTTCAGCTACAGTACTGCGTATTGAGATTGCATGGCCTCACCTTAGCCGACCGGTGACTGGGTTGGTCCTTGGCCTTTCGTTTCTAAGTTACACCTAATAAATTACCCCATGTCATAGCTTCTACGAAGATGTTTGACTTACCAGACCGACCTTTTCCGCTTCCTCCTCTTCTCTTTTTAGTCGAGCCTCCGCCGTCTCCTTTGCTTCTCGTAGCTCTTTCGCGGTAGGAAAACCAGCGATCTTTGCTTTCTCTTCCGACTCGTACTTAATACGCTTATCTCGCGGGGAGATGTGAGATAGGATGGTCGACGGTTTCAGATATGCTTCAGTGACGAGCTTGTAAAGCGCTTGGCTGTACACGGCATTGCCTGCAGCACGACATGAGATGGGCGACCGCAGCCAGAGCTTAATGACGTACTCTTGCTATCTCGAACAGAAAAACGGGACAGGATATCTGGGGGTCGGAGCTTCCCAAAGTCAAGAATGAGTTGAAGAATTTCTGCAGCCTGTTCGTATCTCGTCAGGCGAAGGTGTGCTGTTCGAACGAAGGAAAGATGTACAGCTGAGCCGAGAATTTGTTCCACCTGCCAGACGTATCGACCAAATCTCAGCCTTGTCAGGCACTCCTCCGTGTTGACCTCAAATACCACACCATCGTCCGCTTGGGCATGCCATAAGATGTTATGTTGGATGAGCACGAGTATAGCTGCGCGGGCCGACCGTGGCTTGACAGAGGAGTACCGGACCAGCTGAGGGAGAGTCAAACGACCGCGAGTAAGAAGAGTTGAGGCGACGGTCTAATGAGGATGAGGCACTGTTGAACAAGAGTGTGCGGAGGACTTGAAGAAACGCTCACGGAGGTGAGTGGGCCGAAGTGCGAGTGAATTATTTGCACGCACAAACGAGCCGTGTCCGCATCAGCCATCCTGGGTTATAAGGACAAGTGTGAGCGCAGCTGCGTCTCGAGGTTGTTCAGGAATGGCGAGGACTGGGTCAGAGTAGAGTAGAGTGGTGTTAAAGAAGTGCCGAGCTAGCACTATAGTCACGAAGGTTGTTAGGACAGGGGTCTCTGAGTATAAGTAGGCTGCTCTCATACCAGGACTTCACCCAGCAACATATGTAACGTTTGGGCTTTGGCCGGAATGATGTCAGGTTGACCACGGTGAAGGCGAAGAGGACTACAGCTGCAGCGCCGGCAATCTATCATGAGAAAGGTTACGAAATTTTGTTTCTCAAATTATTTAGTTACCGGATAGGCTCTTGCCAAGTCATTTAACCAGACTCCCCAACGCTGGCCGCCAATGCCATGGCGGTCGTGTAGACAGCCTCATCTTCACAGGATAGTTCAAGAACATCGTATTTCGACAGACACGGCATGCAACCGAAATTAGGGATACAGGGATATACGTCCGAACGCGCCTACGCTCAGGGATATTTTTATGAGCAGAAACCCAGATACGATACACCCGACGAGCCCTCCAACCTCCAGCCTCTTCTCCAAGCAAGCAAGCACGCTAGAAAAGGTCAGCAAAAACACAGAACACAGGGGGAAAGCCAAACACGAGGCTGCCGCTAGACAAGAAACGACTCGTCAGGAGGAATTTAGGAGATACAACTTAGCCTGGCGAATCTTGACGCCACACGCCGAATTTCATGGTGTCCAGTGTCGGAGGGGCCCAGAACCAGGACAGGATCGGGCCCGGTATTAGTGGGTATAGAATGAAGGGTGGTTTCGGAACAGCCAAATATCGTCTCAGGCTCGCGGTCGTTGGTGACGTGAAGGCCAGTCAACCAATGCGAAGGAACTAGTGCATTCGCGTACGCTTGGGCCCTAAACACTCGGTTAGTCAATCCTGGTGAACAACCCGTGCACATGCAAAATACCTGGAGGGGTAGCCGGAGACGGCGCATCATCCCCTAGCTCATCAACGTCTTCGAATCCGGTCTCATCGAATGCACGTTTGTAGGCGGTTTTACTGGACAGGGTGGAACTTTCGGTTGACGCTGCATCGTGTTCACCGGTGTCAGGGAGCCCAGTTTCTTCGTCAACTGCGTCTACATCTTCTTCCCAAGATCCGTCGACGTCTTGTTCTTCCCATCTATCGCCAGAATCATCCAGGTTCTGTATGTTGTCGTCACCAGCAAGTTTGGACTCAGGGTCAAGAACTGTAGAAGACATATAAGCACTTCAGGCAGCAACCACAACATATGTAACCAACCTCGCAGATCGTCATCATGACTAGACTCCGCTTTCTCGTTAGTTTCGTTCAACATGTCTTCCGTCAAGACGCCAGGATTGCCGTCTGCTACAGCCGTCAGTGACCAATTACCCAAACTACAATGTATACTGACTGACCTTCGTAATCGTCTGTAACGTGCTCTGGGAAGTCAGGTTTAGAGAGATGTAAATCGGTTGCTTCTATGCCGTCCTCTTCATGAGGTTCTAGAAGTAATCATTAGTCTGGGTACCGCCAAAGAGAACCGGTGGAGAAACATACCTTCGTAGCTTTGCACCCCGTCTGGCGGTCTGGGCGATGTTTCCAAAGATGTTGCCTGAACGGAATGCACATTCTCACTGGATTCTAGATACTCTTCTGGGTTTCCATCGACCTCTGCCGGGGATTCTTGGGTCCCTTCGTATGATGCTTCAGTGTATTCCAGTTCATCTTCCGCTACGGCCTCCTCAGATTCGGCAGCCGCTTCGGCGTTGACTTCGGACTCAGCGGCCACCTCGGCATGAGCCTCAAGATAATCAGTATCCTCGCCCGCAGTGGCTGACACAGCGTTTTCTTCACCAAGGTCTGTTGCGAAAGCTTCCGAAGTTGGCTCGTTTTCTGGCTCATCCTGGGGTAAATCTTGATGATCAAGAACATGCTCCGGATGGTTGGTGTCAGTAGCATCATCAACATGACCTGTCGAGTCGGCCGTCGTCACTTGTGCAGTGGACTCATCGCCGTTCTCAGCTTCCGCTTCCGCCTGACCCTCTTCCGCCTGAGCCTGCTCATCAGAAGTGTTTTCTTGATAGAATTCCTCGTGAACTAGAAGTTTTCCTCGGTCAGCAACACTTTCACATATACACAAGGAATTATTCATACCGTCTTCGTAATTGGGCTCGGCCTGGTTGTACACCTCTTCACCATCCTCCGCCAAATTCAAGCGAGAGATTTGATCCCTCAGGAGATGATAGCGTCCGATGAACCTCGGCATAATAAAACGCAACCGGATGCGGAGGGGCCCAGTGAAATCTGTTCCGTCATGTAATATATTCAAGTCATGCAGAGTCACTTCACGTGCATATATGTTGTCCTACAAATTTGAATGTTAATGTCTTCACCTCGAATAGAAGAAGCTTATGGACTGACCTCGGACACAGCTAACTGCAAGTCATATGCGTCTAGTACCATTTCGCCCTCGGCAAATTCAGCCAAACGTTGTATCCTCTCTTCCTCGCGCAGGGCCTCGAAGACATCGGAGAGGCGTTCATAGTACAGAGTTGGTCGATGGGCAAGCAGAACTTCGAAACGAGAAGAAAAGTCAAGTCCATGAGGACTAACGCTGCCACTTGCGATTGGAGCATTGAATAGGCAGCACTCTGGTTGATCAGACGAGGACGACAGCTCCAACAGAACGGCTGGGGGTGGCTCAATGAAGACACCTTCCGCAACTTCATGAGGGTTAAGATCTTCTTCGTGAAAGCCAGGGGCTTCATGAACGGCCTCAGGCTCAGACGTCGCAAGAGTATCCAACCCGTCCGCTGATTGCTGAAGGTGGGTGAAATCGACCGTCTCTAGCCCAGATATATCAGGCTGCCTGTCGGTTTCCTCACCCTCCACATGCGAAGGATCTTGCCCACGATGATCCGCAGCAGGGAGCTGTTCCGCGGAAGAGACACCTTTCGGTTCAGCAGAAGCAGAAGCTGCTCTACTTTCTGCATGCTCTTCCAAAACTGGACCGTCTGGTTCGTCATTGACTGCAGCCGGTTCCGCAGTTGGGAGGACGCCACTACTGTCATAAGCCGATGAATGCGCAAGCGAGTCGGGATTCGGTTCCAAGATGGTGGGCAATTCAGATGTCTCTTCAGCAGGAAGATGATGTGGCGCTGGTTCAGTAGCAGTATGAGGACTTGGTGTATACGGCGACGGGTTGGGCAAGGGGGAAGCATCGAGGATTACATTTTCATGTTCCATGACGGGAGGATGCTGAGCGAAGGGAGGTAGTTGTTCAGCAGTAGAGGGAGGTAGTTCAGATTGAGATGGTCCAGGAGAGTGAGAAGATGTAGATGGTTCCCCGGCCACAGGGTCAGAATCTCGAGGAGCGTCGTAAACCTCCACATCGACGAGTTCATCGTTCGCATTGTAGTCGTCTTCCATTTCATACTCCACAGTCTCCTCGTAGTAGGGCTCCATCTCTATCTCGACATCTTCCTTTTGCTGGGATGGCGTAGCATCGACAATTGGATGGGTATCGATGGTGTCGTCTTCCATTGCTGCTTCGGGGGGTGGCCAGGCTTTTGGGGAAGAAACGGTAGTTTGCATGGGGACATCTATGTCTGTCGAGTAGTCAATCATTTGAGCATCGTAGGGTTCCATGACGGAGGCCGACATGGTTGTTGGCGTCGTGGTGGACGTCGTTGAGGTGTGAAGGTGAAGGCAAAAGGCAAATCGCGGCTGAGGGTCGTTGTGACCGAGTGTGGCATGGACATAACGTTCCGTGACAGGGTCTTGTCACGCTTCCCAGCCTCCGGCGGGTTTCAAGTCAGTCGGCGAATGTCGCACCTGCCAGGAGGCCTCCCAAAGGCATAGCATATAACGCCCCTTTCCAACTCTTTTGAACTGATCAATATGTCCGACGTCGATCATTTGGAAAGCCATCGCGCTGCCGACACAGAGTTCCTTGTGCGCAGAGGCATGACGAAGGGATACGAGCTGCTCTCAGTCCTAACACCGCCCGTGTACGCAGCGTTCGTCCTCACCAGGCGAGGAAGGAGCCAGTTTTCTATCAACCGTCTTCTGCGGGCGACTTGGATCGGTGGAGCTGCCGGTCTGTTCTTGTTTCCCGCCTAATTCACTGGCTATCGCTTACCACGCCTCTTGACACACTCCCAGGTGTTGCGACCGGAGGCGCATTTGAATACGTGCGGTCTGCAAACTCTCGCACAGAGACTTTACGGACACGAAGGATTCGCGATGCATATGACGTATGTTGTACACTTCCTTTGGTTATCCTGTCCTTCTGAAGATAGTCATGATATAAGGTTGCCTCTCTAAGAGCGGATGATCACTCGACCATTGGAGGAATACTCGGTGCGACTCTCATACCTGCTTTCTTTTGGAAAAGAGGTAGAGCAGTTCATTGTAAGCACTTCTGATCCTGCTGCTCCTCAAAAGACGCTGATCATGCATCCAGTGGTCCTTGGTGGAGCTGGTCTAGGATCTGCCGTTGGACTCTTCGCACACTTTGGCAGGTCTCTCGTAGGCGACAACCCTCCCAAACCAACGTCTATTCCCACCCAATCACCCGACTCAGAATAAACTCTTCTGGACGTTTATTTATGTCTTGTTCGGCCGTAAGGCTATCCCATCTTGTGATGATTGTCAACACTCCTGCAATTACGTTATAATGCTATTGCTGCCTCCCCTCATCCTTCAGCCTCCCGTCCCGCATAGGGTTACCAACCATCAGATCCTCATCCGGTTTAGCCTCAGCTTTGTCCTCTTGCGACCGTCCAGCGCGGAACCCGGCGCCGTCGACGCAATCCACGGAACTCATATGCTCTTTGGCTGAGACATCGAGGTGATCTTGGTGGTTCCGTTTTGAACGGGACCATCGCAGGGCCAACGCTGCAGAGCGTTTCCATTGCTCCACCACGCGGGAATGAGGAGCTTTCGCCTTCGCCTGTCTCCGTTTTTCGCGCTCAATAGCACCACGCGTATCCGAGTTCAGGAATTCGTGAGAGCTGCCCAGGCGGGACATCTTGTTGATGAAATGTGCGCCTGTATGTGTCCATAAGTTGAAATACCCTGCAATCTCGAACGACATGGCTCACTTACCCAACATGTATTTTCGCACGACGGAACTAGTGATTTGCCCTTCTTCGTCATCTATGAGGTACTTCTGTCCCTTCAGAGGCAAAAATCCATCGTGCCCTTGCGCCATGTACTCGCGGGTGACAATTCGATATTTTCGGCCGCCCTTTTGCCTCTTGATGGGCTCACTGTCTTCGTAAGAGGGTGTCGAGTGACCACTTCCCGTGCCAGCATCCGATTCACTATCGGCTATATCGACTTGCAACCACATACCAATGACGCGCTGACCAGGTGGTCGGCGAGAATCCCAGGAGACGCGGAAACCAGCTATGACGGGGAAGCGTCTATGACAAAGTTAGCATCTACAATCAGGCCTTGCGCTGGCAAGCATGGGAGTGCATACCCTTCTTGTGCAGGCCAAGTTTCCAAAGATGCCTCTATCGTGTCCCAGAGTGTCTGCCCATCTACCTCAATCACCACGAGAGGGTCTTCGAACGGCAGTATCTCCAGCAAGTCACCCAACGTCAGATACCCTGGAGCGCGTCGTCAACCAGGTAACCCGGCACGACGAGCTATGTAACTCACCTGGACCGTACACCGAGTCACCTCGTAACATCCCAGCGCATATTAAGACACCGTCAGCTCCACCGTATCCTTTCATACAAAGGGCATCGTCGTATGTGTGTCTCAGAATGTCTGCAAACCAGTCCCCTGAAGCAGACTAGTACTCGATTTCGGTTATGCCTCAAGTTTCACAAGTACAGCCGGCGGCTTACCTCTTCCACCCGAATGTATTCCGACCTGACATCCAGTTCTGATGTCAACTTACACAGGGGTGCCTTGAGAGACGACGACACCGAGTCAAGAATGGTGCCAAGGATTTTCTTTAGGTCTTCCGAAGACCTCATCCCAGGGATAATCCTATGACGTTTTCCTGGGTCGAACGAAATTTAAAAAATATTCAAATGGAAGACTTTTTTGCACGAACCAGTAATTCGCTTGATGACCTTTGTCCGGACGCTTCCTGCGGCAGTGTCCTCAATCCCGAGGACGATCTCGCTCAGGTCTCGGAAATCGGTGCCGCTCTTCACGATGACGACGTCGCCGACATCTTGCTCAGCTCCGAGGACTTTGTGGGACAGGTCGTAGTCTTCCCATGCATCTACGCCACGGCCGACAAAGTAGAGGTGGTCATGTCCACCAAGGATAATGTCAATCCCATGTTCATTCTCAATGCTATGGGTCTTCTGTGCGGAGGGTGTCAGCGCCAGGAGGCCTTTCGCCAATCTGATGTCCTATCCAAATTGACATGAATGATGGTCATTTCTTGACAAGACGGATAGACGCACATTTGGTACTCTGCGACACGATCAGTAACCGTCGCAGTGGAGTCAATGTCATGTCATACCGTGCATGTGTCAGGGCAATAATCATGTCGCATTTGTGGGGGCCAGCAGGGTCTCGTAGCAGTTTGGATAGCCTCTTGCCAGTCTCGATCATGTCTTGATACTCAAACGTCGCAGGCCACGACGACACCGTCCCAATCCACTCCCTTTCCATCCAATATTCAGACGTGGGGTTCAGGAAACCTTTTCACGTGCTTACCGTTCTACGAGACCGATAAACCCTATGCGGATGCCTTTACGCTCTAAGATGTAATACTCGAGTAGATGTTCCGGGACCTCGGATGTAGTGGTATCGATGATATTGCTGAGTAGCCAAGGCTTCAACAAAGGTAAAATTACGGTGTGAAACTTCCATGAACGTCAAGATACTCACGAATTTAGTGTCCCCGATAAGGGTGCATAGATGAGGATAGCCTGTATAAAATCAGCCGCCTAAGTTACCGGGAATGGACGCTAGTGGAATCAGTTACCGAAATCGAAGTCATGGTTCCCTGCAGGAAAAATAAGTCAGGCATCCTGCGATGCACACGCATATCACACTTGATTACTGACCAACAAGAGAGACGTCTGGCGCAAGACAGTTCATAACCGGGACCTGTAATGGATGATAAGCGCATTACCACCGGCCGCAAGCAGGTTAACACACCATATGGCTTCCTCTGGTCACTGAGCTTTCCACGGAAGGGGAGAAGACATCCCCCGAGAAGAGCTTTAGTCCATCTCGCTGGCCGTCCGGTCTCTTCTCCCATCGATCGTGTATGTCTTCAATGAGAGCAGCAAACTGCGTAACATCTATGGTTTCAGACGACGTCGGGGCGAATTTCTGCGGCCGGACACGATAGACATCGTTCCAGTGGATTATGGGCAATTCTATCATGATATGGAACCCTGGCGGTTCTAGCAAGGCAAGGTGGGAGACGACAGTAGAGCAGCATCGTGTACAGCACGCTCAAGGGGATGCTGATCGCACATCGAGGCGCCCGCGCATGTCAAAGCCTCTGACTCAGCATCCTGACATAGGTCTGTCCGCCGACACAGCTAACACAGCGCAAAATCTCAAAAGTCTCCAGTATATCCGGACATGCGGCCCATTGATGTACAGATACAAATGCGGTACGACGTTCATCGAAAACATGATCAAGGATCTGCCCGAAAAGGCTGCGAAAGGAGTTATTAATCGAAGGGATATTGGTGTTACAACAACAGCAGCGCACAGGATACATGCATCAATCCAATTCCCTCTTAGGCTGGGGGAGAAGCCGATGTAAGTTGCAGCAGAATGGCAAAATTGTTTCTGTTCCCTTGCCGCAACACCGTCTTCTTTTGGAAGCGATGGTCACGAGGCGTGGTCGGAGGCTCCGCCTTACGGTAGAGCCAATAAGCCATCCTGCCGCCCGGCTTCCATCGCTCCTGCAGTTGCGTGAAACCAATCATCTCCATGAGAGCTCGGAGATGTTCAAATGTCGTATAGCGCGAATTCGTGACGCATGGTAATGGAAGCTATACATACATGGCGTGTAAATCAGCATGGGCATAAACTTAGACCAACATAATTTTGGACGCACGGCAAGGAAGAGGAGACCATCACGCCGTAGCATTCGATGTGCCAACTGGAGCATGCGGCCTAAGTATAGTGAGCAATCTATTGTCTCGTACAACGGAGATAACAGTATCTTGAGATGCTTACCACGGTCATTAGCGTCTGGTACGAAGTTCACTACGAGGCTGAGACTAATCAAGTCCCATTTTCCCTGATGATGCATGGCATCCATGAGCAAGAAATCTTGTTCTAGGATGGATGGATGCTGGGAGTGCAAATCAATGGGCTGTACATCCAACCATGAGGAGCAGGAGCTGTAGTTATCAGGCTTGAGCGCGCCAACCTCCAAAAGTCTAGATTATCCTTCAGTCGCTACACTCGTACCTCTTGTGAATCACGCGAGAGGGGGCAGAGGAACTCACCTGTGCTTGCTCCTGCCCTTGACATCGTCCCAGCCCAAGTCTTTCAGCCATTCAACAAGGATCTTCTCACTCCCACCGCCTCGATCGCTTCCTTGCCCGATGGTAGACATGCGTTGGTACGCTGACAATCCTCCCAATTCCTCGATCTCCTTATCCACGGCAGCAAGTGTTTGTTTATTAGACGCATTGGTGGGCTCCTTCCGAAGCTGTGTCTGTCTCTTGAGGAGAACGTGAAACCTACGTATGAGTGTTCGGCTAGAATGTGGATTGCTGGAGCCTGACGCGCTCGGTTGTTTCGAAGACGATGTTACGGGCACTTTTCGTTTGGTGGCTCGGGCCATTGATTCTTCCCAAACTTGACAGAAAGCAAGCTTGGATGGGAAGCCACCGGTGTTATGGGTACGGTTTGAGTTATATCAAGGAATCAGTGTAGAGGAGCCTACGGACAAAAATAACACGGCCAAATATAGACATCATACGGGCCACTGCTGGTGTTTGTTCACACTGAACTCATCAACCCAACAACGCGCGATAAGCCTGAATGTGGCACTGAGACTTTCCATTGACCCTTGAGTAGCTATCCGAACCTTCCTGTGACGCAGAATGCAAAAATAGGTAGTGTACATAAAAAATGAGTTGCTCATGGATATCTAACAGCACACGATGGCAACAGAGTGATAGAGCAGACGCTGTCTCTCATGAAAATGATGTTCTCGGCGAAGTGACGAGTGATGAAAGGTATACAAACGAAGTCCGAATGATATGAAGGAGTGAAACGACATGGTCGTTTGTGGACCTTTTCAAACGAAACCTCCGCCACCACGCTTGGCGTCGATGACTTTGAAACGTTCTGCCTCTTGCCTCTGTAGAAAGTCAGTTCTGCGCAATACCCGCGCAGTAGATACAACGTACCACTTTGATGACACATAACGAGGTTAGGAAGAGACAGATGACGACTGCCATGAAGCCGTACACGGATCTACGACGAAAAAGATAAGCACAAAGCTATGTTATGGAGGTACGATACGCACGTGAAGACGTCGTTCAGTGATTTATCGGCGAACGACGTGATCGGAGTCACGCAGAAGTTGCTCAAAACCGTTGAGTTGAGGGAGTTGGCAAAGTCGGCGCTTTGGCAGAATTTGCCGCCGAACTCGGGCCCATCCGTCGCGTTGAAGTAACCGCAACACGAGTACTGTCAAAATAGTCAGCAACCATCACCCGAGAGAAGCCAACTTGGTATACCTTGTCTTGGATGTTGATACGCTGTGACGGCTGCAAGTTGAACCAAATACCGTGGAACTCGTTTCGTTCTTGCAGGGTGTAATACCAGACGAATGTACCAATAACCACGATACCGAGAGAGTCACCAATGAGAACCCAGTTGAGGATGACGAGGCCGATAGTAACGTGGTTCCGCTGAATGATTCCACCAACTGCCAAGAACACCGATACCAACAGGAAGATACCAAGGACGAGCCCGGCTGCAGACTGGCTTAGATACGGCACAACTTAAGGGGTAAGGTAACGCACCAGTCAGGTCAGCATTGCTGAACACGATGTTAATCATCAAATCCGTCTTCCGCCACACGAAGGAGAACACAATCGAGATGATACCCGCCGCGAGAAGGCAGAAGGTGAAGAACGCGTACGCGCCGTTCAGGTACTTCGAAGGCATATTGAGATGCAGAGATATGAGGTTCTAGCGGTCATCATGGACGCATGTTATGCGCTGAAAGCGGTAGAAGGAAATAGCAGGACGCACGAAAGCAAAGAATGGGGTGGCAGGTGGCCGAACGAGTCAACTCGAGCTGAAATAAAAGTGCCTCTTCCGGAGAGTTGAGATGGGACCAGGTTGCTGCGAAGGAGAGCAGAGCAGCGGGAATACGGCTAGTGAAGGTGAAAGAAAGGGTGACGCTCAACGCCTAGTGCTTGCACTGCGGGAAAGACGAATTAGCAACAGCCCAGGGTGCTAGCACACCTAAAGGAAAGAAAAAAGAGGAAGAGAACGAAGAACGAAGGAGAGAGAGAGAAGGTGGGGACTTGCCAACGGAATGGTAACTTGAAGTCGCTAGCGACCAAATAGGGGCAAATTACGCTTGATCAAGATTGTGATGCGACAAGAATTACAAGAAACACTGCTTGATGACACAGGTACCAACGGGCGCGATCTTAAAGCTTGCTCGTGCGCTGCAGCGACCGGGCTGCAAAAAGCTTGCTCGCAAGCGTCGGGAAGGAAAAGACAAAGGACGTGGTGGAAGTAAGGAAGGAGCGTCCTAGACGCGTTGGCCAACCAAGGCAGAGGGCCGCGGTCACCATGGCTACGGCTGTGCGCTCGCTCGGGGCCCTCATCATTCGTCGAGAGTCGTCTCCTAGCCGTCCGTCGCGCCTACGCCCCGACGCCTCCAGACCGCCTCCATCATCCAGAATCTCTTTGCCAAGTTTTACATACCACGTTAATGCTCGGCATCCCGAGGAACAATGACGGTCCTTACTGGGGTTAGGGTCCGTGATCCGGGCTTTCCATTGCTATCAGCGGCGGCGCCACAACAATCCAGTCCATCATGGCCTCCGACTCCGACGCATCCCTCCTTGTCGCTTGGCAGCTCAAGAACAAGCATGTCCTTGTTGTCGGTGGCGGTGATGTCGCCTCGGGACGCATCCACCACGTCCTCGTCGCCGGTGCAAAAATCACCGTCGTCGCCCCTCAGGACGGCCTTCATCCCGTCACGAAATGGCATATCGACACTACTCCGGACCGCATCACTTATTATGACCGCGTCTTTACACCGGCAGACCTTGACGGCAAGGACTTTGTACTGACGGCAATCGACGACGCCGATGCATCCCGGGACATCGCCTCGCGGTGCAGAGCTCTCAAACTGCCCGTGAACGTCGCCGACGATCCTCCTTCGTGCGACTTCTTCTTCGGCTCGCAAATCCGCAAGGGTCCGCTGCAGATCCTCATCTCGACTAATGGCCGCGGGCCCAAGCTTGCGAACATCATACGCCGGCGCATCGAGGAGAGCATTCCGTCGCATGCGGGCGAGGCGATTGAGAGAGTGGGTACGCTGCGGGAACGTCTCAAGGCGCGAGCACCGGGCGTGGGTGGGGAGGTGGGCCGGAGGCGGATGAAGTGGATGGCGGACCTCTGCACAGCGTGGGAGATAGAGGAACTGGCGTCGCTCACAGATGAACAGATGGACAGGATGCTGACCGAGGGCTGGGAGAAGGATGTTGTGCTAAGTCCCCAGGACTTGGGCGTGCAGCCGGCGGCACACTCGGATTCAGAGTAACGAGGTATGCCTGTCGCTCTGAGGTTTTTGTAAAGCTGTCCCTAACCGTTGTTCAGAGGCAGTGTATTTCATCCGATGTATGTATACTAGTATACACCGATACCTATTTGAAAATACCCGAAGAACTTCCTGTCGACGGGCGGTAAACGTGTTAGTAATGAACTGACCGGCAAAGAATGCGGGGATGCAGTGGATGGCCCGCACTGTTGCTTGACCCTGAGTCAGCGCGGGGTGCCACGAGCGCGTGAAGCATGAGCCATGCGCAAGGCTGAGTGGAACTTGTCAGTGGAACAGCAAGGAAGGATGTGGAGGCCTGTGGAGGCGGCTTTCGCCTAGAGCTGTGCANTCGGAGTCGCTGCCGCGGCGCCTGAGTCAGGCGTGACAGAGTTTTCCATGTGACGTATATATATCGCCATGTCACCCTTGCCCCGCATACGCTTTCCGTTCCTCCGAATACCACCTATCTCTACATCTCTTCCTTATCCACCTCTCTCAATATCCTCACAATGAGCAACGTTGAATGGGACAGCAAGATTGTTATTGGCAGCAAGGCCAAGGCTCCCAAGGTCACCAGGAACACTTCTGATTTGAATGGTGCGTGCGCCAGCTTGCGTAGCTTTTGACCAATACTCATGTCTGAACTTGTTCACAGCTGTATGTGCTGTACTCGCTCTCCACATCCACCCTGACTGACAGAGGATTTAGGCTAGGAGAGCAGGCGCCGTTGTCGCAACTGACAAGAAGGTGACCACCGGCCTGAACAAAGCACACCAAGGTATGCCACGTCGCCTCCTCTGTGTCGCTCTAATCGCTAAACCATCACGGCAGGCACCGACCACCAGCGGATAGCCAAGCTCGACCGCGAGAACGAGGTCGCGCCTCCAGCCAAGATTCCTCCTAGCGTGGGCAGGGTATGTCTATCAGCTTCTTGATAATTACGTACGATCGCCTCATCCCATAATTAGGCTATGCAAGCAGCACGCATGGACCTCAAGCTCTCGCAAAAGGATATCGCTCAGAAGATCAACGAGAAGCCATCGGTGCTCCAGGATTACGAGGCCGGCAAGGCCATCCCTAATCCCCAGATCCTCGGCAAGCTCGAGCGCGCGCTCGGCGTCAAGCTGCGCGGTATGTACCCTGCCTCCTGGCATCCTCGTTGTTCATGCGTGCTCATCTATTCTCGTCTTACAGGTTCGGACATTGGAAAGAAGATGGAGGGCCCGAAGAAGTCGTAATTTGGCCCCTCCATAGTCGCTTTGTATAGTCACGACGTTGTCTAGTAGTATGTTGTTCTTATAGAGTCGAGCATTTGTTTTCATTGCACACCTTCATAACCATACAATGTTTAATGGCAAGTTGACAGCATGAACTATGGGAATACAAGATGCGTACGGTATACAGGTCTATCTGAATTACAAGGACGTGAGGAGGTTAGCTCGCCTGTTCACCTTCGGCCGCGCCCTGAAGGAGCTGATAAGCAAACTGAGAACAAGCGTGATTGTGTAGACGTACATATGAAATGTAGTCGGGGCTTTCACAAGCTTTGTATTCTTTCAACAGCTCTTCCGCGGTTGCTCTGTCGTTATCGAAGCGTCAATGTTAGTGTCACCGAAGTCACGTTGCAAACGCACCGTGCGTCGTCGAACTCCTCCAGACCGCTTTCGAACATCTTCTCTTTCTTATATTGCTCCAAGAAAGCGTTACGCTTCCTCAAACGATCGAACTGATCAAGCATGCGTTTGAATAGCTGGTTTGAGCGCCACCAAACACAGTCAGTTTTAATTTATAGCCTACAGGTCGAAGCGAAACCTCACCGAAGCCACGCTCGTGTGGTTCGCCAGCATGAGGCCGCTCACACGGTGATTTGTCGTCACATACGGCGATCGACGGGTCAGTGCAACCTGAATGGACGCAGGGCCCCATGGAATGAAGTTCGCAAGCTGACGCTCGCGTATACGCAGGAGTGATTGATGGACCTGTTGTGCCATGAATTAGTCTGTCATAAGTTATTGACATGGGAGAGGCCACGTACATCCGTGGGGTCGACGTCGCCCTGGATGATGTTGAGGATGGAGATGTAGCACGCCGTCTTACTCGGGATTGTGGACACCATGCGGTTTTTAGGCTGCAGGAGACGTCGCATCACGTCAAGTACGGTGGTTCTCCGAATGGGTTTCGCCTGGGATGTACACTACTCATATCCTTGATCAAGGTGTCCTGGTAGAAATGACATACCTTGTCAGGCTGGTCGCTTGTGAATGGCGTGTATGAAGTCATGAGGAAGTGGCAGCGGGGTGTGGGGATGAGGGAGGCAATGATACCAACAAGGTCATTGTTCATGTAACCTGGGTATCGAAGAGTCTGGGTGCTAGCTGCCATGACAGTAGCAACCTACAACGCGTCGGAGTCATGTGAGGATATGCAATGTGATGTTTTCGGTACAGTACATACCAACTGGTTTGTCTGGTCAAATGATGGTGTCTGGATGTGTAGTCTGTCAGCATTTATCCGTGCCAAAGCGC
Organism: Dentipellis fragilis; assembly: GCA_004679275.1. Classification (NCBI taxonomy): domain Eukaryota; kingdom Fungi; phylum Basidiomycota; class Agaricomycetes; order Russulales; family Hericiaceae; genus Dentipellis; species Dentipellis fragilis. The sequence goes on from SEOQ01000335.1 coordinate 25,342, forward strand.
CGTTATCGAGAACCACGACCGAGTCGGCGTGATTTGTGAGTCGTTTTAGCGTGAGCAGGGCGTTGTACGGCTGCACGACAACATCGCCTTCCTGCGCATTCGGGAAAACAGAGTACGTCTGTATCAGTTTCTTGGGGAACTTGTCGTTCAGACGCTCGAGGAGGAACGAGCCAAGGCCGGAGCCCGTTCCGCCAGCTATGGAGTGCATGAGCATGAAGCCCTGCACGCGCAGAGGTCAAAGGCAGCTTCGCAGACAACACAGGAGAAGGCCATACCTCCAATGAATCGCTCCCCTCCGCCTCCCTGTCCACCATCTCCATGATATCCTCGTACAATCGCTCGCCCGCCGAATACCCCTGTGCCCAGTTATTCCCCGCACCACCTCCATCCTTTGACAGGAATATGTTCTCCGGGTTATATAGATTCGCATATGGCGACGTCAAGATATTGTTGATGACCTACGCTTCACTCGAGTCAGCGATCCTTGGGGCCTAAACGCGTAGCACGAGGACCGCGTGAAGGACACATACCCTGGGTTCGAGATCGACCAGAATCGCGCGTGGGATGTAATGTTCGTCGTCGGCCTGGTAGAAAAAGACGTCCTTGCGATCCCCACCCTCATTCGCCCATTCTTCGAGGATACCCTCTTTGTTGATACCGTGTTCAGCGCACAGGCGCTGCCAGAACACGGAGCCCACTATGTCGGATACACGCGTGAACACAGTAATCAGGACAAATGGTGTTACACGTACTCTGGTTCCCACATTGTCCTATCTGAACGGTGACGATTTCTCGAGGCATACTGGACGCAGCAGCTATCCTGCGGATTCAAACTCGACAAGACGCGTTCTGTTGACGCGCGGCACCTAGTAGCGCGTTTGTGACAACTCGTCACCGTGACGCTCAGTACTGGCCCCGAGGCCGTTTCATTTGCGTCGCACAACTTCAAGTTCACACCAACACGATAAATACGAGAATAATGCAGTGAGGATATGATTGCAATGATGTCGAGCGGCCTTGAGCCGTGCAGTCTGAGTAGCTACAAAAGATGCGATATGAGCTGGCCTTGAGCCATGGCCAAAAGGGCCGAGATGCCGAAAAGTGGATGGTAGTAGCAGTAACTTGTAAGTATGTAGTAAAATATGTACTCGGGTGCAGAAACAGTAGCAGTAACGTTAACAGTACCAGTCGACCCAACAGACTATGTATAATGCGTGTGAGCGGCCTTGAGCCACGGAGTATGCGGTGAGAACCAGAACCAGAATCAGATGTACTCGTACACTGGAGTACCTCGGTATGCGGGGGATGTCCGAGTCTATTATTCCGACGGACCCTAGATGAGGAAAAGACGCGCACGGCGGGGCGCTGTATGAACAGAACAGAAAGAAAGAAAGAAAGGCAGAAGATAACAAGTAAGACGGGGGAACGGAACGGAAGGAATGCAATGAACAATCACAGTTCGACCGCGAGACGATGCAACGCGGCCGAAGATATAGGAGAACAGTAAGTAGACAGTTGAACTAGAGACCTAGGGAAGCATGGAGCCATGGGATGGATGTGACATAGAGACGGGAGGTGATAAAATAATGTGAATGGCCGTGATACAGGCGGAGGGGGGAGCGAAAGAAGGCAACGATATTGAAGACATATGGCAGCGGCTTAGCTTGACAGTGGAGTTCACGGGCTCGTGCTTGAGATCGGAATTGGGGTTGAGGTTGTGTTTAAAAGCAGGAAAAAAAGCAAAGAGTATGCGTATGCGGCAAGAAGAGAACATTGAAATTCTGAACAGGGGAAGAAAAACGGACGTCAAAACCACTGTAAAACCCAATAAATCACAACGAAAAGGTAACCACCTGGAAGCATGGACAAATCATAGTCAAAAAACTGTAGCGTCCCGCTGCATCGCAGCGTGTTCACCGCTTGGCACCCCTGCGGGTCGGCAGCCTCTTGATCTGCCGCGGGCCCGTCCCAGCCGCAGCCGCCTGCTGCGGCGACGTCCCCATCGTGAAGAGCGATCCTGCACCACCGGCCGCGCAACATTCGTCGGCGGCAGTGCCGTTTGTCCACTAAACGGCGACGAAGGAGCAGCGTTTCCACCATTGGCACCCGACCCAAATGAAAACCCGCTTGCCTGCACAGCTGGCGACGACGGCTGGCTCGCAGTACTGCCAAAGCCGAATGAAGGCGGCGCAGTTGAGGGCGCACTTGTCGGGCCTCCGCTACCAAACCCGAAAGGCGGTGGTTGGGC
>SEOQ01000336.1:0-27548 GCA_004679275.1 Dentipellis fragilis
CGTCCGGGGAGATATCAGGGTCACTGCRGTGGATTGCRAGGGCCTGCAGGGATGGWACTTGTGAGGAGACGAGGCTATTGAGGAGGGGCGTTAATTTGCGTGGGGGCGCGGCGACTGCGAGCTCGTGCACGCGCGGGAGGGAGAGCAGCAGCGCGTCCATGTTCTCGGGTGTGCTCCGACGTGCCCAGCGCGGGTGGATCAGCGTCAGCGGGGATATGCTGCTCGCGCTGCGCGCGAGGAGGAGCTTGGTGAGCTCGGGATGGTCGCAGGGGATGGTGTGCCACATCGCGGGRAGGGARAGCGCGATGGCGCGCCAGTAACCGCAGACGTGGGTAATTGCGAGCCAGGCCATTGGCGAGTGGTGGGATTGAAGGGAGTCTTGCGTCGCTGCGAGGTAGAGGAATATTTCAGCGAGGAGTTCGGTGGGAAGGTGGGCGATGCTCGTTCGGGGCGAAAGAGACATGGTRGGCGGCTCTTTCGGTTTCACAGAGCGTGCCAGTGTAGAGTCGGAATATATGTGTTGCACGATGTCTGGACGCGACACATGTCAGCCCGTTCAAACAATCATTGTCAAGCGGTAATTCACTCACAGCAGGAAGACAGACGCGTCGTTGGACACCAAACCAGTTTGAAAAGCAGAGGACTTGAAACATAAGTCGTAGAATGGGTGTAAGACGCGTTGGCGCGAGCAAGCAATTGTCAGGGCAATTTATGGCGACAACACAGCTACCTTGCACGTTATGGTCGAGTTCAACTTCAACTTCAACTCCAACCACGACGATCACGATCTTGGTCTCGTTTCCGCTTTGGGAGGACAAAAGAAAGCCACCCCGATGTCCACTGCACGATCTAGAATCGCCGTGGTCTGAAGCAAATCAAATGATTGCCCATTGTTCGCTTTGTTTGGATGCTGTGTCGTCAGTGGTACCTGCTGTCAATAATAAAGGCGGTGAATGCGACAAGGATTGTCGTGAGACGTATTCCCACATTTATGATCACAGCAAGCTGTGAGTGTGTCGTTCTCTTGTTCTGGATGATGATGAAGGGCCAACTTTTCTCTGGCGGTCCTGACGCGAACTCAGAATCTTTCACAATCTGGCCGAAGTCTACAGGGAGAAGCATCAGTGACAACTCCGGCTCACCAGGACTGTTCACCAGGTTTAATGTAGTCGTTTCGAGCTCGGCGAAGCAGCTTGACGCATCGTAGCACTGGTTTGTTCAAGGGTTGGAATCTCAATCGTGGGAAGCGTCCTCTGGAGACTTCGTCTCGATTCTCACGATGCTTGCGCAAGCTACTCTCTACACGGTGAACGATATTTCTCGGACGTTCCTTCAATTGTTACTAGCCACTTGACACGAAGTCGGGACTGCCTCCTATTCTATCATTGTCTGGTACTCGTTTTTACATGCATCTTGATTGTAGGGAAGTCAGGTAAGTCATTTTGTACTCCCTGCACAGATCCTTCGGTTGAATGACCCAGTTATACGCCAGCAGTATCCCCATTTCTGTCATGAATGGTCGATGTCGTAGATCTGTCGAACAGACAAGAGGTCCCATTGCACGCAATGGGTCGTCCATAATCTCTCCGACTTCGCCTCAGCATGACAGTGACATACGCGCTCATTGAACGACTCTACATGACGCTGACCGGAAATGTCCTGTCCTGATACGGTGATTCGCCGTGTCTCACGAGCTGCATGTCGCGCATCGTTTGCCATGTGCTGTTTCTGATGAAGCCTGAGGATACTTGGCTTCCCAAGTATCCCTCCGGATTCGTTGGCAGCTTGCTGTGCAAGCTTCTATTCTGTGAGATCCTAATACTCTTCTTGGTCCCATGACAGCGCCCTCTGCCCTATCAAGATGCTTATAAGCACCCATATGGTGCTCTACCTTCACGAACGTGATCGTTATCAAGGACTTCAAGGACCGCCTCAGTAGAAGCGCGCTACCGTGACCTTAGCTTCCACAACCGTGTCGAACGTCAACGCGGCCTGCATTCTCAGCTAGCAAGCTTACCGCTTCAACATGTCGCAATACGCCTACCTGTCGGAAGTCGATCCCGAGATTGAGCCTCTCCTGGCGGCGTTCCCGCCGCCTCCGGATTGGACAACGATGGAGGCTACAGTCATCCAGAACTTCTTCGTCTCGCAATTCTTGCCGACCATCATGGAGAATCGCAGGCCTCTGCTTCCTCCTGGTAAGCTCTTATCGATCTGCAGCGCCGTATCATGGATAGCGCTGAGTTATACCGCAGAGTCGGCCTACAAAGTAGAGGACCTGAAAATCCCTGTCGATGGCGCGGAAATGGCTGTGCGCTTGCTCACACCTACTCCGGAAGGCGCGCCTAAAGATAGCACATACCCCTTGTTCTATTGGGTTCATGGAGGAGGTCCGTCTCCCCAAAGCTGTTCCGTATACCCTAAGACACTGAGTCGTAGTACTTGCGGGGCACAGGTTGGATGTTCGGGAACCTGGACTCCGACGACTTCCTTCTTCGCAGGATTTGCGTTGAGTTGCAGATTTCCGTCATGAATATTGAATATAGGTATTAACATCTCCTTTCTGCGTGGGAGGCAAGTATATTCAGCTGACAATATCAGGCTCGCTCCGCAGCATCCATTCCCAGTCGGTCTAAACGATAGTTACGAAGGTCTGAAATGGGTACGCGGTAATATCGCATTGGGGTATTCGGCATTATTCACACCTTGCCATTTTCCGCTACGCAGGCTGCCGCGCATCCTGAGGCCTTATCGGCCTCTCTAAAGAAAGGCTTCATTCTTGGTGGACAATCTTCTGGCGCCAACTACGCCGCTGCCATAGCACTGCGTGCCAGGGACGATCCATTCTTCGAAGGCAGACGTCTGACAGGGCATGTCCTACAGATCCCTTCTGTTATCCATGCGGAGGCCTACCCCGAAAAGTACAAGGACCAGCTGTTATCTGTGGAACAGAACAAGGCGGCACCCATTCTTGATCGCCCAACACTTGATGACTACTACCGTGAGGACGTTCATTGCGATGAAGGCGTGCTTCTAAGCTGATATGGACTTCCAAACGCTAGGCCGCCTTGCGGTTAAGCCGACGGACCTGGAATTCTCCCCCCTGTTGGCGGCGTCTCATGCGGGGTTGCCGCCCACCACCTTCCAGATTTGTGGTATGGATCCTTTCCGCGACGAGGGCTTCTTGTACGAGAAGGTTCTGCGCGAGAACGGCGTGCCCACGAAGGTTGACGTGTAAGTATCGGTTCCTGGCTTGAATGGATGATCTAGGAACTGACGGGATTGGATAGTTACCCTGGGGTGCCGCACGGGTTCCACCTCGTGTTCGCAAAGTCTGCTGCTGCCATCAAATATGACAAGGAGTTGAACGAGGGCATCCAGTGGATCCTCGATGGAGCAAAGACGAAGTGAAGAAGGAAGCAAAGGTAGGAAGGGTCCTCTGTTTAGAAATACTTGTGTGAGTTCATTGCCACCATACCCGAGCCATAGTGTTTAACAGGCGCTGTCTGGTACAGTGTAAGAGCGTGTATAGTAACTTGTAGATTGACATCCTGAGCGATCCTTCTGAGGTAACTCTTAGTGACTTCGATGACTGCATGATTAGGGAATTGCAAGCAACCCTTCATCCTGCACTCAATGCGAAGCGTCTTCAACAAAGTCCCCAATAAGGTATCTTGGACTGTCGTCGCATCATCTCTGGCCACCTGATTAAGTTCAACGTACGCTCACAATGCAACACTTACGAAACGTAACCCCAAGTACAAATGCATTTGTGATCGCTGCACGCTCGCAATCCGCGGACATCCACACAGATGGCCACGATGCCCACACTTGCTGCCCGGGCCGCCCGATGGGCATAAGCGTTCAATCCCAGATTCCTCCGTCGGACGAACGGATCTAAGCGCGCGCTCCGCCGCGCCGGTCCCTTTCGATGTTGGTTTGTTGCCGAATCCCTATTTGCCGAATCCCTTTTTGCCTTCCTTGGCCAACTTCGCGTTGCCAGGTCCAACGTTGCCCGGGGGACGAATAACGGTGGATCACAAACCTCCAGACGACGCGGGCATGATTGGTCGGTCAGTCGTTTCCTCCTATGTCTCCTCTTGGTTTAGACTTGTGGCGGCGACTAAAGCTTCCAATCAGTTCGTTGACAGGTAACGTTCTCTGCAAGGCCTCAGCCGAGTCATGCGAATCGGACGTCTGCATGCGCAGGAACCGCTACGTAGACTGCTGGAGGCGGCGCCGGCACATGGATCTGGCATTGGCAAGGCAATGCTCTCTGCTGCCGGGCCCGGGGCCTGCAAGGCTGAAGAACACAGATTCCACAGGTCGTACGGGCCCTTTGGCGACAGCGCACCTCGGCATGGGCTGACACCCGTATTTGCCGCACCGTCAGTAACGTCACTCCATTATGCGACGACAAAAAAAAAAGATCGGCAAGCATTTTTCCCATGAAGTTTGGCCATTTTATTCGTCCGAGGCTTCGGTGTGCCGTACGTACCTATTATACATTTCACCCCTGAAACGACCGCCGTTTCGAACTGCAGGAGAGCAACGTGCGCCGAGGTGCCGTGCAGCTGCCATATATAAGGACCATGCATGGTATCCTTGTCGCCTCTTAGCTCGTCCTTCACCTGTAGAATATTCCTTCCTCCCATATAATCATCAAGATCCTCTCATGTCCCAATACGCCCACCTGTCCGAGGTCGACCCAGAGTTCGCTCCTTTCATCGCAATGCTTCGGTCCCAGCGCGACTGGTCCGAGGAAGATGCCACCGAGCAGCAGGAGAGATTCAACTCGGTATTCCTTCCTATGCTTATGGGCTACCGCAGGCCCCGTCTTCCACCTGGTCGGTCTCCCTGCCATGACTCGATGTGCCTCTGGGGGCAAACTTCTGACGTATGTGTTGGATTGCAGCTTCGACGTACCGCGTCGTGGATTATTCCGTTCCAGTCGAAGAAGACGAAATCACCGTTCGGTGTCTAACACCCACACCGTGCGGATCGCCCGGAAGGAAAACGTTTCCATTGCTTGTCTGGATCCACGGAGGAGGTACGTGCAATTAACTCATTCAGCTCTGAACTCGTTCGCTAATCAGGTGTACTCCGATCGCGCGTAGCGTGGATGTTTGGGGGTCTCGATTCTGACGATTATCTCCTTCGTATGATATGTGTAGAATGCCAAATTTCCATAGTTAATGTAGATTTCAGGTGCGTCGCCCTTCGCTTCCTAGCGACGCTCGCTACTGACAACGACTTTCCAGACTTTGTCCACAGAAACCTTTCCCAGTCGGCCTGAACGATTGTTATACCGCGCTCAAATGGGTATGTCACCCATCCCAAGCGTTCCTATTGTTTAGTGTGCTTATTGTGTGCTCCAGGCTGCGGCACATACCCGCCTCTACCAAGCAAACCTCGATAAAGGTTTCATTATCGCCGGGCAGTCCTCCGGCGCGCACTACGCCGCCATCATCGCGCTCCGCGCGCGCGAAGACCCCTTCTTCCGCGGCCGCGCCATCTCCGGCCAGCTCCTCCAGATCCCTCACGTCATTCACGCCCACGCATATCCGCAAAGGTGAGCCCCCGCGCCCTGTCCTGCGTCGCGTACTCAACCAGGACAAGCATTGCAGATACAAGCATGAGCTCCTCTCAATGGAGCAGAACAAAGACGCGCCGCTCTTCGACCGCGGCCGCCTAGAAGTGTGTTATGGTGCGTCTTCGCAGCCCTGCGTTTTACTTGATGGTAAACTGATAGATGAGGTTTGTCGGATGTAGATCGGCTTCAGGTGAAGAAGACAGACCGCGAATTCTCGCCTCTTCTGGCGAACTCGCATCAGGGTCTTCCGCCTACCTATATTCAGATATGCGGGCTCGACCCCCTGCGTGACGAAGGCCTCCTCTACGAGCGCATACTCCGCCAGTCCGGCGTCGCAACGAAACTGGACATGTAAGCATACCCTCCTGCAACCCTTCCCTGCGAGACCGACCGATTCCTCCAGATACCCCGGGGTAGCGCACGGTTTCCAGACTGTATTCCCCCACATCAAGGCCGCGGTCAAGTACGACGAGGACTTCAGTAACGGCATCAAGTGGCTGCTAGCCAAAGTCGACAAGCCCACCTCCCGGCCGTCTTCGAGGCGGTCGAACAGAAGCTCCAGGACCCACGCGCSGGCGACGATCATAAAGCGTAAAGCGTAAATCACGTTGACCAGATAGCACTCATTGCACACGAGAATACTGAATACTTTACATATCCACCATATATCCCATAATATACCCTCCTTTGTACTCGAGTCCACGTTACTTACTGTTGATATGCGCATCCAAATGCAAAGATACCTATTCGTTGACACGGTATATATAGAGAGCACCGACTTCTGGTGCCGGTGATTAAAAGGCACAACGGGATACTAGAACGACCCGCGGACGTTCCTGGACCAAGAGTCATGATGTCAATTCCAGGATCTGCATCTACAACACTTTCCACCAATCTTTCTCTGCCCTCCCCACCGTCGCTCTTCCGCTTCGCGCCGCCCCCGGTCGGCTGCCCCTCTCCTGACGCACCTGGGTACTCCTGCGGGCCCCCCTTCGACCGCCGCGTGATGACTGTCGACAGACCAGAAGARATGCCGCGGCAGCCGTCAGCCGCAGACCCTGACTTCACTTTCTTCTTCCTCAACACAGAGGGAGCAGCCAGTAATGGCTGCTGCTGCTGCTGCTTTGCGACAGACACAGATACAGTAGAGGTCTTTGACGACGCCAGGTGCAGCTGCAGATCTGGCGTGGAGGCCGCCTCTTCGATCACTGCATCCGCGCTCCGCTTGCGCTTCTGCTTCTGCTCCCGCACGGCGCCGCCATCGTCTTCGTCTTCCAACCCCGCTTCTTCGCCATCTTCTGCGCCCGGTTCGGGCTCAAAGATAGGTACGCGGACGCCCTTAACCGAGAACGGGCGTTCCCATTCCTTGCGGTGTAAGCGGAAGATTGCCATCGTTGCGCGAGCATCGACGACCTAAAAGAGCAGTAGACAACGCAAGGGACACGGAGGAGGTTAGAATTTTAGACGGGACGCGACTTGGGGTAAGGGATAAGAAAACAACTGACACTACTGTGCTCCCCCTCCTGGATGGCGACGCCCAGCATGTCGCGGACGAGGTTCTTGAGGGACGGGTGTTTTACGCGTGATTGGCCGTGCTTGCGTGCTAAAACTTGGGTATCACGCAGTTGAGCGCGGGGGTGCGAGAGGAGGAGAGCCTGTGCATGCTGATGAGTAAGAATATTCCGACATGGACAGCCGACGGCGCAGAGAATAGAGACGAACTTGTAGATCGTTGTGCACGGCATGGCCAATCAGGACACGGTCTTTCATAAAATTGGAAACCATCGTCTGGACTTCTTCGAAGGGTTTCGCTGAAGAAACAACGCTTCAGTCAGCAGCATTACAACCTAAAAAACCACAAGCCCGAAGCGACTATATGCGAGAAACCATACCTCCAACCATATCCATCTCCCTGATACCACTCCACCGCGTCCGCCAATCCGTCACCCGCTCCTTCTGCCGCACGAACAGATCGCACAGAACCGCGCCGTGGTAGTTCACGATTGAGACTCGCGCGAGGCTCGACTCGCTGCCAAGAGGTCCGACACCCACCATCTCACAATCTACAGCTGAAGTATACCAATTGAATGAATAAATCTGATAGAACCGCACCGCCAATGGACATACCGATATATTGCCCAGGCAGACGGTGTCTTTCGGGGAGCGCAGGGTGATGCGGCGTCGGAGAGCTGATCAGAGTCCTCAAATCTAGTACCTCTCGCGATGGGGGCTCGGAATCTGTGGTGAGCAGAACCGAAGACGTAGATGCGATGGGCAAGATGCTCGCAGATGCAAGGGAGCGGTTGGTCGTTTCTGAGGTGGGCGTGGTCGCGGAATGGCCGAGCTTGCGCCGCTTGTGCGTGTGGTCGGATGAGGAGGAGTCTGCTTTGGACTTTTCTATGACCTATGGGAGGCAGCGTGGGTGGGTGTCAGCGAATAGGCTGTGATGGGCGGAATATCGCCGTACAAGATTGCGGAAAATAAAGATGAAGGGGTCCTGTAGAGATGGCATGCACGCGTGCATAATACACCATCCGCAAGAGCCCTCTTCACCGTTGTTCATCCAAGCCCATCGCCTCTCGGCTCGAAGAAAAGAAAGCGCACCTTCTGCAACCGTTGCCAATTGCCCGAAGCGCGTCCTTCCTTCCCTAAAGTGCCCATGATGTCCAGATATATTTGATCCCTAGAAGTGTATACCGCGCGAGCAGTGGCGCACCACCTGTGCAGAGATTGGAAGAGGGGAAGACGAGCCAGAGCTGATGTCGAGAAACTGTAGCATAGAGTGAAAAGATCCAAGACGTCCGCGAGTAGACCGTGGGAAACGCGTTGAGTACTAAGCTGGCTCGGGCTTTCCTTTTTCATCTGCAAGCTTGCGCGAAGTCTACAACTCGACAAGACGGCATTTTATTCGGCGTAAACTCTCTCATACAGTGTCTGGACGACGCTCACATAAATGGTATATAATAAACCAACGTTGACTATCTATGTCACGGAAAATCAGAACAGGGAAACCGGCTGTACAATCTCAATCCTACGCCTTGTGCAGGCCTTGCAGCCTCCAGGCTAAGTAGTAGCACCAAAGCGAGCATCAACCCTTAACTCAACGACCCATCGCTCGGCCCGGCGTTTTCCCCGTTCTTATTTGTTCAAGAGGATTGGAAAGATTACGAATTTCGCTTTCCGGGCGGCCATGCCGTCGTGTTTAAACGAGGCATTGACATGTATCATGACGTTGGTCTGTCAAGGACGCACCCTCGAAGAGCCCGCGGAGACAATGCAGCGGTGTAGTGGTGTGATAAATCGGCATGGACAAGCGACGAGTAATGACGGTGTATCTACTCTCAACGGAGCGGTGTTGATGTCGTCCATTGTTGACAGCATGAACAGAAGAGGTATGATGAGTAAAATAAGATAGCGTGAACACACGGACACGCACCTACATTCCGCCCCATTCCGCAGCTCGACTGTCAAGCATCAAATGGAGAAATACATGTTCAAGTCCCCAATTCTCCGCGCTAGACTGCTAACCAGAAACACGGCGGCGACCACATAAGATCATCCACGGAGATCCCCACCTACGCCTCCGCGGAGGCAGAGCGATTTTTTTAATGTAGACAAACCTCTCCGTCCTCAGCGTCGAGGCTTCTCGTTGACGGCACATCACGCGGACATCCGACATCCGACATTCGACATCTGCCTCCCCTCAGCCCTAGTAGTCGGGCTCCCGAGCTCCGTATGTCTCTCCGTGCGGTGTCCTTGAAGTTTTTCTTGTCTGGTAAGATCCGGGCTCCGTCAGGCCAGAGAATAGGAACGTACCCTGCGGAGTGCCTTCCTTGTGCACCCATTCTGGAACGATGACTCGACGCATGAGCACTGCTCTGGCCAGGCGCCCAAGTATTCGCGAGTCTAGGCTAACAAAGTGCTGCGGACTCGGGGTCGAGCGCTGCGAGAGGAATTCCCTTCGTCATGGGTAGCACTGCATTCGCGATCGGCCCCGTATAAGAACTGCACGATTTGCCCTAAAAGTGCGAAGGCAGTACTTGGTGGTCGGGAAATAGATAGCGGAGAGTAGTATGTTCGTAAGCTTTCGTGATCCTTGGTGCCACGCGCGAGCAACGCGGAAGAGACAGATGCTGGGAAGCCAACCTCGGGACCGTGTAATGAACTCGAGGCTGCGTAAAGCCTAAAATTTCATTACGAGACGCTTCTTGAATGTTGAATGACCTTTACTCTTCGCCGGCGTCAACGTGTCGGATATCGGGGACCGGCGGTCCCCAAGCAACGAACGGAAATGTACAGGACTTACGAGAGGTAGGCTTCACCCAACGGTGACAGATATTCCCCGTCGTGAAGTCAGAACATCCGAAAAGAGTGCGCGTGCACTGTTACGGGCGAACCTGAGAAGGGCTTCGGCTTCCGCAAGGACTGCGGAATGCTGTGGTCCTAGTAGTAGGATGCCACAAGTTCCTCATATGATCACCGTTCATAACTTCAGCAACAGATGGTATTGAAAAATGGCATCACACCTGGGCCATGGCCACCGTAGATACATTCTGACAACTATTTATCACCGCTCGGGCAGTGGCGACCAACAGTCCAAGATGGAACGAGGGATCTGTCAAGGAGATGTCAGTTTCGATACGCAACGTTGGCAAGCAAGCGGATGGTATGAATGAAGTCTCAGGGGTGTCAAATTCTGGAGCCCGCCCCCGCCGATATACGACGGGGTATACTCCCTGAAGAAATTCAATAAAAATTGAAGCATCATCGAAAGGGGATGGAAGGATGTGTGGAGGAACAATTTGTCAACGAAAACTCACCTCAGCCAAGCGCCGACGCAGCCCCAACCACCAAAAGCAGCAACGCGAAGCTGCAAGAAAGCAAAAAATATGATCACTTCATCCACCGAATGAACGAAATGAATGAGCGACCAAACAGCGCCGTGCGAGAGTGAGCCCCATTGTGTTACCGCGCCGCGAACGGCACAGCAATCGCATAACTATGTCTATGAGCAACAGTGCCCGAAGCCCAGTCCGCTCGTATCTTCGCGTTGAATGACCAAGCTCCGAGCTGCAGACCCCCATGCTGCCAGCACCCCCCAACGAAAGCAGGAAGGAGCGAGAACAGCTGAGGCCCGGCGCACGTCCCGCCCGATTAGAGGCGGCCGCTTTCCACTTCGGCGCCAGGCGTGCAGTCTGCGCCTCCGGGGACTTTCCCCACAGCTGGAAAGGAGGGGCGCGAGGCCCCCTGTGTGTGTGCTGCGACGACGATTCTTTGCACGGCGCTGTGTTGTGAAGAGAGACGCGACGCGAAAATTTGGCGGCTTTATACAAGCGCCGCATCACGTGCCCGCCTCGCGGCAATGGCCGGCGGCTGCGTGCCGGCGAGCGCCGTTGCGCGTCATTCTTAGACTTGTCCTCCAGCCACTGCATCCCCAATCTCCCATTCAGCTCGTAGCTTGAAGACTTTCAAGCTTTCACCATCTCAAGGTTACCCCGACACATCCCACCTGTGAAAATACCCCTCAAAGCGCAGATTCTGCTCATATAAAGCCATGTCTACAGGGTCGCAGCCATCGAAGGAAGAGCCCGCCTCCCCCACACCATCAGGGTCGGGCTCTTCAACACAACATCGAGCGCAGGCGAATGGTAAGTTCACGCAACATATCTCATTGAAACCATCTCACTCTGCTTTCAGTACAAGGAACCGTTGTGTCTGTTCCTCCAGAAGGTATGTCCATCTCGCCTCAGAACGGGATCGGTTCCAGCCTGTCGATGAACGAATCTCCGGTATCGCTGGCAGTGGCGTTTTCTCGTCGAGCCGATTCGGGCTCCTGATCTCTGACGTGGTTTTCCGCGCTAACGCTGTAGGTGAGTGGCGATATCGAGATGCGTCGTGGTTGGGGCATGTAGATCGCCTTATTGGGGTCTACCGAATTATGGGGCGCACCCCTTGCCTGGATTCTCGAACCATATGTCTCTGCGACGACAGGCTGGAACCTGGTCCTCCTTGAAACTTTCAATCCAACGAGACTTACCTAGAATACTTCAATCCACAGGTGCACTCTCCCCGCGGACCTCCGAGCGCTGCTTCACCTACTGCTCGCAATCGGTCGTCGGCCGCACGACACACCATAAGCCATGGTGCTGCTCGCTCTGCATCCGACGCGTCTTCCCGCACGAAGTCGAGCGGCGCACCCGCGTCTCCCAACCGCACGCGCGCACCGCTGCCGCCGCCGCCGAGACCGGCGCCAAGATCCCAATGCCGCCAGAATCGCGCACCACGCTCGGCACGTTCCTCTCCAGCCCCAAGGTCCCCACAACCGCAGACCAAGATCCGTCCGTTCCCGCACCCCCACACAACCACGCGCCGCACCCGCACTCCAACACTGAGAGCCCCTCCACATCCGAGGACGGGAACCAGCCGCAGTACTGGCAGCCGGGCACGTACATCTGGATAACGCGCTCAGCGCCGGAGACGGTAGATCACATCCAGCTGATGCAACTGTCGCTCGAGGAGCAGGAGAAGTACCAGGTGGAGATCGCGCGGCGCAGGCTCGAGGCGAACGAAAAGTGGCGCCAGGAGATGCGCAAGCGCGAGCAGATGGTTATGCTCTGGCCGCCGAAGCTGATGACCATGGCCCCGGAGATGCCGTTCCCCGAGATGATGTGCGTTTCTTCATTCCCCTCCCTGAGAAATGAGAAATGAAAGTAGATACTGATTGCGGTGGCATTTGTGTTTGCGTTTGCGTTTGTGTCTGTGACTAGATCGCCGGCGACGATCCTGCTCCCGCTGGCCCCGTGGACATACGTCGACGCGATGTCGGCCAGGATCACGAAGTACCTGCAGCCGACGCACAAGCTCGTGCGCGACCTGCAGCTGTCGTTCGAGCAGGGCCACCAGCAGGATCTCGCGAAGGAGCTCTGGAACCGCGGTCTCAGCAGCCCGTGGAACTTCGCCGTCCGGAGCGGGGGCGCGCTGGTGAAGCTTGTGCGCGGCGATGGCGAGTCGGAGGGCAAGGGTGGGAAGGGCGGCGGAAAGGATGGGAAGGACGGGAAAGACGGGAAGGGGATTTGAGCGGTGGAGGGGGGAGGGAATGAAGTGAGTCTTGCTTCTTGTATCGGATGTTTCTTGTAGTTTTGGCTGGCTACCCTCCTGCTCCTGCTCGTGCTACCGCTCTCTTGGTATTACTTATAGATTCCATACCATCATATAATTGCACAACTCCCCGTCGTTTGCAATCTTACCCGTCGATCCCGAAACCTAGATGTCACAGGACTTCTTGCAATTTGGTTGCTGGAACCAGCGGCCGGGTGCGAGACGTCGTGGATGATGGATGATGTCGCAGGCAGCAGTAAAATCCGCCGTCGCGCGTACATAGATCCTCAAGCTTCAAGCTTTCAAGAATTAAGCCTCATTACATGCTCCGAGGCTTCCTACGAGTTTATTAATATTTATCAAGTTGCCGACTACGTGCATGGCATGGCCTTGAAACCCGCGGCCGAACGTCAGCAAACCCCGAGCCTGTGTAATAAGTATACGCCTGAGTAGCCCTACGCCCTGAGCGCGACATACACTTGAAATTAAATACGCATCGAGCGATGAGGACAGCGCGCAAGGGGCGAGGTGGCCGCTGAGTACCGCGTCCAGACCACGAGCGAGGCCGGCGCCGCTCGTCGCTCGATCGTGCTTGTCGAGTATATATACTTACTCCAGCCCGGGTTGCCAACTTGGGAGAATTACACATTTACACGAAATTGCGATGCCCTGTCCAGCGCCGGCGGCATCCTGCGGCGTCTCGTTAGGTTGGCGTTGGCGTCGATTGACGTCGGCTTCAACTGAGACGGTACCGGCCAACTTGAACGCGCCTGGCCGCCCATGCCCATGCCTCTACCTCAAGAGCATTCGAATATTCGACGCAAGTACCTTTATTACCATGATCTCTGGGACTTAAGGTGGATTTAAGAGGCAATAGTCGGTGGACTGGTGAGAGCGGAGGATACAGTTGTGGACTCTGATGTGATGATATATAGCCTGACGATGGCCGCGGGAGGAGACCGAGGGAGGCGGCGCTGTGCAAGGCGGTGCGGACGTGATGCGCGCGCTCTAGCTTCCGATGGCACACGACCGATTCGAAAGCCATTTTTCACGATGGCAGCGTGTGGGACCCTTGTTCGCTTTCACCATATCTATGGACCGCCGCTAATCAGATCATTCTGAGTTGCCAACAGCTATATCTCGAAGCCTCGCCGCAGACGACATCCACGCCGGCGTCCACGGCTGCCTCGAATACGTCCGGACGCGGTCGCCAAGTGTTGCTTGCATCCGAGCCTGAAATCTGAGGCCACAGTCGCAGACATCGCTTTTTAAAGCCTTGCGACGCGACGGGTTTGGTGCCAGTTGTGGGGTCACCGTAACGGTCGAGGTGCGTGCAGTGTGTCGACTCTGATGTGGCTCGCTTGCGCTGCAGTCTGATACTTCGTATTCGGACAACAACAGATAGAAGCGGTGCGCTTCTTGATGTACGCCTTTCTTTTCCTGGCCAGATATCAATCCTCAAGGCCGTACTCCCCGCGTTCTATTGCTACCGTCCCACCACACAACGGGTCTGTATAGAGGGACGGAACTAGGGTGTAGAGGTGAGCGTCAAGTAGCGTCCGTGTCCATGTGTTGCGAACCTCATGTTCTTTAGCTTGCAGATCTGCGGACGTCCAGCGCCTCATTGGTAGGACGGAGGGCTATGCCTCCCGTCACCGACACCGACAACGTAGGTCGCTTGCGCCTTGCAACGCCTCGTGCTCATGTGTTGCTTCTAGACGTCATCCTCCCTGTCCTCGCCTTCCATCTACACTCTCATTCTCTGCATTGCCGTCGCAGGTTTCACGGCCCTCATCGTCGCCTGCATCGTTGTTCCCATCGTTCGTCGTCGCCACATGCACCGGCGCAGCACGCCGTCCATCATGATCTCGGAGGAGGACGTGGAGACCGGGGAGGCGCTACTGGTGGAGAGCGAGGAGGAGCAGGACGATGAGTCGAAGGAGCTGCCAGGTGTTCCGCATGCGCGGCGGTGGGCGAGCCCGTGGGCGATGTTCAGGAGGAAAGATCGAGGAGACTATGCTCTGGCAGATGGGAAAGATGAGATGGATGAGGGTGGCAATGCGAAGCCTGCAGCTGGACAGGTCAGGCTATCATCTTCCCGGTCCAGGAACGCGCCACTGACGTCTCTCAGCTTCACGTCGAGGTCACTTTCTCTCGTGAAGTGTACAGGGACAAGACTCCGGTGCACACACGGCCGCGGCTCTCGCTCGTCCCCAAGATCTTCTCGCGGCGCTCCTCCACCAGCACGAAGCGCAAGTCTTTCCAGTCGCCGTTCACCACGAAGGCACCCTCCATCGACTTCGCTCGGTCAAGGGACCAGCATATTCATCTGAATCTCGCGTCACGGCCGTCTGACGATGGCGCTGACCATCCTGTTGCTGGACCCTCTAAAGGCGTTAACAAAGGCGATGATGTCCTGACGGAGAAGTCAGATTCCCCTGTTCCAACAGATGCAGCGTCGGCGCGCTCAGCCGTGTCCTCAGTCCGCACCCACGTCTCCTTCGCAGCGCTCCCCATTCCTCGAATGCTCTCGCAGAGTCGAGCCCGCGGCCCCCGCCCACGCCCGCCAACAATATACTCCATGAGCGAAAAGGCCAAGGGCAAGCAACGTGCCCGCGGCGGGTCATCAGACGCAGCAGTCTCTGAAGATGGTGTGAGGCGTGGTACTGTGTTGTTGCAGTCTCATGACAGTGCCCTCCCACCGCACGGAACGCAAGGATCACAGGAGCTAGTGGGCGCAACCCAGCACTCGAGAGCGCTAGGGGTAGGATCATCAGAACCCCGACACCCCTCGCCACCCGGCCTCCCGCTACCGAAATCAGTGGCCTCATCGACATCTTCCAGTTCTCGCGTCGCCCTCCCAGCTTCCCTTCAACCCTCCCGCAGGCCAACAGGCGACACCGTCTCTCCGGTGGTCTCTGAAAGCGTCCTCGGCCTGCGCCTCGTCTCGGAACCCGTCTCTAGTRAACCAATACCCGACCCCGAGTTCGAGCCGCCACACTCGCCCTCYACGCCCCGGATCCTGACCATGGCATTCCAGTCCCACAACATGTCGCGCGCGGGCACGCCCTCGAGCACAGCTACCACCCAAATCACGCGCTGGCCCTCCGTGGGCACGGGCACGATTCTCGGCTCAGACTCGTCCGGCTCAGCGTCCGGCTCGACGACTGTCTCTCAGGCCATCGCAGCTAACGCAGTGCCGACGTCCCTCCGTGCAGGCACGCGGTCTGAGAGCCTTCCTGTCCATGCATTTTCCGTCTCAGCCTCCGCCTCCGCCTCTGCAGGCATGTTACCTGTCGTCTCAGAGGCGGCGACGCCCCCCAACCGGCTCTCTCGCCAGGACGAACGCGGAGACAATTCAGCCTCGCGTGGCGGTGCGCTCGCGCACGCGGGATCAGGCGTGCGGAGCCAATCGACCTTGGCCGACTCTCAGGGCGACCTCCTGCGCACGCTACGCGTCGGTGGCCTCGAGACCCTTGTTCGGCAAAGCGCACAGGTGGAGGCGCAGGAAGCGGAAGCTCAAGCAGAGATGCGAGCGCAAGCGGTAGTCAACGCACCGCGGGCGCAGACTCAGGCTCATGCGCAGGCTGTGCCCGCGGCCTTGCGGCCGGCCCACCGGTCCTCATCGTCATCCACGAGCTCATCGATCCCTGCCAGTGCCAGTGCCACTGGCCTGTTGACAGATCAGAATGGCCCCAGCACCAGCAACAGCACCGTTCCTGGCCGGCCCGCAATCGCAACTGCGTTGCCATCAGAGCAGGGCGCTGCCGCCCGAACCCACATTTCCGCGCATGCTGCTTACACGCCCCTGCTGGGCGACCCTCCGCTATTAAATACGCGCGACGCGGGGCAGGCGCAAACACAAACCCTCGATCAGATCCATCCGTCCCTCAGGACGGGCACCATGCCTGAGGTTGCAACTGCACACCATAGGATGTCGCATTCGATGTGGAACCAGCAGACGTTTCCGCTGTCGATCAAGGCCCTCCCGCCAATATCCACGATCAAGCCGAAGGCCCGCGTACGGATACATTCCAATACGGTATCGTCCTCATACAATGTCGAGCCCCCCCTCGCGCGCACGAATAGCGTCACTGCGCACACCATCCTAGATATCACGGCTTCGCACGAAGGTGTGATCTCCGAGTCACCCGTGCAGGAGAAGCGGACGGAGGAGAGCATTCCGCAGAGCTCGTCAAGGCAGGCGTCCACGGAGAGGGCGGGCAGGAAGGGGAAGGGAGGGAGAGGCCTCTGCAGTGGCGCGTGGTGAACGCGACCGACGAAGACCTCCAGTCGCCCATCGGCCACCACCAAAAAGGTTCCCGCTCGCAGGACACCACCAGGCATAAGCCGAATTGGTCTTCCGCAGGTGGCACGGATGGCGATGTCCACGACCTCCACGACCCGTCGTCGCTTTCGCCGACCCTCTCGCGCTCCGCATCGTCGCCTACGAAAACGCGCTCGCGCCCGAGTCACCGGCATCACAAGAAGGGCTCGTCGTCGCAGGACAGCCCCTCCATGGCCCTCGAGCTTCGCACCCCCTCCCACCAGCACGACCCAATACCCCGACCAAGTCCACACGGCGCCTCGTGAAGCGCGACGAGTCCATCGCGCTGCGCCCGCTGCCGAAGTCCGTCATCCGCGCATCGCTCTCGAATCCGCTGCAGCGGAATAGCATGTCGATATTGCCGTCGCTGCCGCCGCCGACGCGGGTCCGTACAGAGTCGAAGGAGCGTATCGTCAGGGAAAGTCTTGCGGGTCTCACGGACCCCACTGTTCCTACGAAGCAGACGTCGGCRCCCTCGGTCGCGGGGCCGCACCCCCCTCCGCGGATACCGGAGTCCCCAGCACCCTTGCTGCCTCCGCTACCGGATTTCAGGCGGGAGAACGAGCCGGCGAGGACGAGCTCGCCGACGTTGCCGCCGCTTGTGTTTCCGAGTTTGACTGTGGACGTTCTTGGCATGGGCACATAGCATCGTCGCATCGTCGCATCATAGACGGACTCTCCGTACGCATTCTACATTTTACATGACCATGACCTGCAGGATCTCGAGTAGATATAGCTCTTAGTTGTGGCATACCATACGACATTCTCTGCATCGTTCAGGACTGCTTTCGGACTTCTTGAATCTTTATCTCTAGCAGTTATTACTTATTCACTGGCATTGGTTTTGACCTACATACCCTACACTTATTTATTGCCCGTGCGCACAGTCCAATCGTTTCTTGTCGACATTGCTCTAGCATTCGTTCAGCTGTACATCGTGAAAGTCAAGATGCGTGTGGCGGAGGTGGTTTAGGGCGCTAAACCCCATGAAGCCACAGGGCCTGGGTTCGAATCGGACAGGAGCCAGGCGCTGTAATTTTCCCTCCCACCACCGTGACTCGTTTATTCGGAAATCCAGCCATCGTGACGTACGCTTTTCAATGAATTTCGCCCTTAACCAGTCTTACTACAACAGCGAGGCCTGATGGGGGTGCACGGCTTGACCACGTATCTGCGCGAGCACCAACGTCTCTTGGCGACGTCGCTCGTCCTCTCCAACTCGCCGTCCAACACGCAGCCGCCAGTAGCGCTGGTCATCGATGGCTGGTCGTGCGTCCGCACCCCTTCTATTCGCTTAAATCTAATCTCACATCTTCGGCTAGATTCATTTACACGCTATATCTGCAGTCGCGCCTGCCATGGGCCTTTGGAGGAGAGTACAGGGCCTTCCACGAGCTGATCGTAAGGGTCGTCCAGGCCTGGCTCAAGGTCGGCTTCCGACCGTATTTCGTCTTCGATGGTGCGCACACTCTCTCGCAGATTCGGTGCCGCTAAATTGTCTTGTAATAGGCCCATACCCCTCGACGAAGTTCAACACGGTCATCACCCGTGTCACCCAAGGGACAATCCACTCGACGCTCCTGTTCTTCCGCACGTCGGCCACATCCCGCGCGTCCCCCCGCTTCCTGCGCGAAATCTCAATGCTCCCGCCGCTCTGCTATGCCGTCTGCCTGCAAGCGCTCAACTCGCCGAATTTCAGAGACGTCGTGGAGGTGCACATTGCCGACGAAGAAGGCGACCCGTTCTCGGTGGAACTGGCCGGCCGCGTCGGTGGCTATGTCACTGGCAACGACTCGGACTTCCTTGTTCTCAACATGGACGGGTACGCGGGGTACATTCCCATGGACGAAATCGTCTGGACGACCCTACAGGACTCGCAAACGTCCTCCTTGGTCGACGATGACGGTTTCACCGTAGCCCGGCGCTCAAAAGGCGCTAAAGCCGCCGTAGACACACGCAGCAGCGAACACGGCCTGCTCGTGCCTGACGGCAGCGGAGAGCTGTCCGTGACATGTACAGTGTACAAGCCGTCTGCGCTAGCTGCACACTTCAAGCTGCCTATATCCCTCCTGCCACTCCTAGGCGCTCTCGTCGGCAACGACTTCATTGCCGACCGCCGGGACATGCATGATCTGTTCTTTGAGCGCGGATTAACGCTCTCCCAGCGTATAACGCGCGTAGCGACGGCGCTCCAGACGAACCTCGCAGCCATTGTGGGCGCGCCAAAGCGCCGTCCCAAACAGCAGATCACGGGCGTCATGGATCTCATCGGCTTGACAGTTGACTCACTGCTCGTGCGGCCCGCATCGACGATGGCGTCTGGAGAGCGGGAGGCCATAATAGAGAAAATCGCCGAGGCGACACTGCAATACGCGCTGCCGAAGTATAACAAGGACAATGCGCGACTTTGGCCCACTGAGGTTTGTCCCCTCCATTTGCCGGAGCAGTGCCTCATCCCGGCTTTGCTTTCGCCGCCACAATCTTCCGACGAGGTGGACGATGAGGAGACGAGGGCGCAAATACAGGCGCTGTATATTGCTGCGTACCGCCGGGGCAAGCTGCACCCGCGGATCTTGGACATTTTCAGTACTGCGACGTCATGGTGTAACCCGTTCCTGGAGGATCCAGATATAGAGCCTGTCACGAAGAGTATAGGCAGACCGATACGGGAGTGGATCTACGCTATTCTGGACGATGGTATTGGGCTGCCAGAGAGGGAACAGGAGACGATGAATACGACCGAAGATGGTTCGCAGAAGTTGGAATATCCGGAAGGTGGTGAAACAGACGAATATTCGGAAGGTGGCGAAACAGACGACGACGAGCTGATCGATGTGATCGAGGAAGATTCTGAAGAGGAAGACGGTGATCCACTGGCCCCCCTTCGCGGTGCCCTGCAAGAACTGCGACCAGGCGAAGGAACAGAGACGGACGCTGGGACATCAGTAGCCTCACACACGCTTTCTTCTCCGAAAGACTCAAACAAAATTGTCATGGAGTTCGTGCGACGGGGCACGCGGCTCGCGCCAGAGGAAATCACCGTCCCCTCCCTCAGCAGCCTTTTGTCCTCCATCGGCATCGAGCACGACGCGTTCCGACATGTGCCAATCCAGCTCCAATCCGAATCCGAGCGGTTGTCATTGTTCTTGAGGATCTTGGGCTCAGACGTCCCAGCCGTTGCCTTAGTGTCTCCAGAACAATTAATGGCCGTCGTTGCTTTGCGTT
This sequence comes from Dentipellis fragilis, assembly GCA_004679275.1. Lineage (NCBI taxonomy): Eukaryota > Fungi > Basidiomycota > Agaricomycetes > Russulales > Hericiaceae > Dentipellis > Dentipellis fragilis. Next base: position 20,244 of record SEOQ01000336.1, read on the forward strand.
CGGTCCTGCACCGCCTGCACGTACGTGCAACCTCAAACGGATACAATAAGGATCGCGACCGGGAACGTTGGACACACTCGGAGGCCAAAGCGTTCCTTGCGTCTTTCCTATGGCCATCTTCTGAGACGCCTGGTAAAGAGGAGGATGAGACATCGTTCCCGCCGCTAGAGAACAGAAACATCCAACTACTGGCTCAGATTACGGAGGCACTGAAGACAATAGCGCACCTCTCCGAGGTCATGCTTCTCGCCGACCACATCCCTAGCCCCGCAGCCTTCTTTTCCGGGAGGCAATTCCACCAACTGCTCACTCAGGGCCGCAGTGCGAATACTGGCGGCGAACCACAAAGCGCATTGTGGGAGGCCTGCGCACAGGGGCTGGAAGAGGCCTTTGGCGAAGCGAAGGGGAAGAAGGGGAAGAAAGAACGCAAGGCGAGGAGCGCGCAGGCGCCTCCATCGAAAGTGAACACGTCCTCAGGACCGTCTCAGGGTTTGTTCGGTATTCTAGCAGGCATGGATATCGATGACTCGGCCTAGCTCTCGTACATTTTGTGACTCTGGTGTGTGATTTAATTTATCATATTCGCTGTACTGTACGTCCTTCGTGTATGATACATACCCTGTGTGCGATGTCCAATACATGTGAGACCAGTCCATTATGTTGCGATGATCGATTTTTCCTGTGTTGTTCGGATGCGTTAATGGCGTAGCTTGGCTTTCTGCTTCGACGGGCGTTCGAATGACCACCCCGTTCATATCTCCAACCTGGGGCTGGACATCGAAGACGTTCTAGGAATTCTTCCTAATTTTCCAGATCTACATAAGGCACTGGATGGCGGTTTATAAATTGAAGGCTCAAAGCATAGACGCCCGAGGCACTGCTTCTGCCTCAGTGCCTCGTGGTCCAGTCGCTGGTACCTTATCTTGGAACGACCCTCTGGAGTCTGCAGCGGCGCGCGGAGCTGTGCGTGTCACCTTAGACTGAGGACACTGCCTACAACGCTGTACAGAACCCCGTTCAAGTGCACCCCGTATCCGGCCTGTTCCATGCAAGCAACTTACTGTTCCCGCCTCTCCGCGCCATTGTGTAGCACTGGCGCCCATGTTCTCTCGAACTGGCCTTTTGTACCGCTTTCGCATATCATGGCATAAGTATGAAGGCCTTGCTGCTTCTGAGCTAACAACCCTCATCCCAACTTCGCGCCTTTGTTCTACATCTGTCCTCTACAATGGCCGAGCTCTTCACTCTGGTGCCCGAGACGTCAATCAAGCCAACCGTCCTCACCTACTGTTACCACAAACAGATGGTATATGTCCAGGCTGCAGAAACATTCGAGGTGCGGCGAGCTCACTCTCTGACGCTATTGGCGAAATCTAAGTTGCTCTTTCCGATGTAGCAAGCAGTCGACTTCGCTCTAGACGTCTTCCCAGACCTGAAATCCGTCGACCGCAGCGCGATAACATTGGAGATTCGCGTGCTGGTCGGGAAGACGAAGCAATCCGTCCGCGTCGGCGCCAACGCGTGGTCCACACTGCTGATCAAACTCACGGAGTACGAGGTGATGGACATCCGCGTTGCGCTGCCCGACATGCCTCCATCGTACTACGCACCAGAGGCGCACCCATCGCATCTCGAGCCCTGTGGCGTCGCGTCGCATCGCCACGCGCGTTTGCCATCGCCGTTGGCGAAGATCGCGAATTTCTTCACTGGGTCGAGATCATCATCGGAGAAACGGGACAGTTCGCGGGACTCGTGGGACGATCCGCCGTCGTCGAAGACATGTTGTTTCTGATCTTTTTCCTTTCACGGTGACTGGAGGGGTTTGGAGTGGTTGTATCCGACAATTCGGACTGGTCTCATATTTTTCAGTAGACCTTTGTTCACCACTTCCCCGCAACACACGTTGACGCCGTCAAACAGTACGAACGTTATACACCGATACGCATTAGATACCCTGGACCTGCGCCACATATACCTAGGCTTCCTTACGCTCGCTTTGCTTTGCTTTGTTTTGCATCCTACCTTACCTCATAACTGCGACTTACTGTATTTCTGTTCTCCCGATGCTGGTGTAATCATATATGGCATTGCCAGTACTGCTTCTTCGAAAATCGAACCTCCCCAGCTTCGGAGAATTAACCAGGCACATAACGAATCTGAGGCCGACGGCAGTATGGCGCTCACCTTGATATAGAGTCCAGTGCCTCAGAAATCTGATATTTTTGTCACATGGAGAGGATTCCGTCTGCTTCCATTCTCCCAAAGCGCAAATTTAGCCATGACGGAACGAAAACCTTTTTCATCCTAGCCTCCTACTCGTTCCGATTCATGGACCGACTTCCTTTAAAATAGGCGTTCCTGGGCGGTTGCCGCCCGGTTATTTGACGGCCCTACACCTCTCGGGGCTACAGCCTCAAATCGACAACTAGGAGGTAGAACTTGACGTCGACACCTGACAGGCTGACGGTTGAAACGTTGACCGCCCAGCAAGATTCCGAAGTACAATTTATTTTGCGGCCCCAACATTGTCACCGAACACGGCATGCGAACGTGGCCTGTGAAGACTGGTTTGTTGATCTGGGCGACTGTTTTGGTATTCTGAGGCTCCGTAAGGCATATCAGCAGTCCCATAAGCGAATACTGCGGAACGAGAAGGGTGAATTTTAAGCTTTCTCGGGGATGGCCTTTGGGCGCCCAGCCTGCCGTCGGCAGACAGTAACGCCTTGTCGGGGTCACTGTCCGTACTCTGTCCGTGGCGCGCGAGGACACTGCAGTGCGCTCATCCAGGGACGCACGAATGCAAATGTACGTACATAGCATGTTTACCCCGCATCGAGGAGGTGTAGGTAACCCGGGTTCACTGCACAGCCGTGCATGACGCGAGAGCGGAACAGAAGTGCCACCGACACGTCAGATCTAGCTCTTCAGAGCCGGAGGTGGCATCGACCATTCATACTGTCAGACGATTGCCCGCCGGATTTGAGTAACCTTCGTTCAATTGCGATCGTGTCTGAGCAACGCTTTGCTCCTAAACGTGGCGTTGTACTGAAGTAGGTTATTAATGTCTCGTACCCAATCGTCTTCCTTGCCCGGGCCAGCGCCCTCCCGGCCCTCCTCGGGCTCCGTAATAGACGACCGGTTGATACACGGGATGGGGTGCAGAGAGGCGCGGACGGTGACGGACTCGCCGGGCCCGAGAATGCGCGAGACCTGCCCGTCCATCGAAACACCGGCCGAGGCGCGGCTGCGTTCGCTGATCTAGAGTTCGAGCCCGCACATCGTCAGTTTTACCGTGCTTGGACGTTGGACAGCGCACAGCGGAAAATGCATACACGGAGAGTTATGGATGACGATGCTGGGAAAACCAGTGGTCGGAATGACAGACTCCGGGGGCAGATCGGGGTGAGGACCAAAGCGCTGAGAGAGGGGTGGACTATGGGGCCTCCGGCAGATAACGAGTATGCAGTCGACCCAGTTGGCGTCGATACAATCAGGCCGTCGGACTACGTGGGACTCGTGTGAGTTGCAAGAAAGGGTGAGGATACCAATGTATGGGGCGCCAGAAACGCACCACAGCTTCCGTCAGGTGTTGGCCATCTACGAACGCATCAATGGTGTTCAGGTGGGGGCTGGATCCACGGTGCAGTGCGACTTCGTTCATGACCTGCCAGTCTATGATGCCGTACGTGTGCATCAGAATAACGGCGGATAGACAGATGGACGTGGGCTTACCGCCGCCGTCGCTTCCTGATCTCTTCCCATCCTTGTCGTGGAACGTACACAGCAGCCGCATGCGGTACAGAACAGTCGCTTTACCCTCGAAGACGCTAGCCAGTGCCTTGGAGAAGTCGTCAATGTCTTGGAAGGTGGTTGGTTAAGGACGCGTGGGGCCAGAATACAATAGACTTACGAAATGGGAGCAGGAAGCCCAGGGTGCCCATAGAGAAACTGAGCACAGGTGGTACCGCACCAGCGCGGAACAACGACGATGCATGGAGTATCGTGCCATCGCCCCCCAGTGTAACAACAAGGTCGATCTTTGCCGCGCCCTCTCCTGTGATACGACGCTGTTTGAATAACATGAATAGACGAACAGCAAGATATCGACTCACCTGGTCGCCACACCTCCACACCCTCCGGTATATCGATATCCTGCCGGTCCTCATGGAACACCTTCACGTCTGGGTAATTGTCGCGAACATGCCTACGTTAACATTTGGATAAAACAGTTGCGGACTTAGAGCGGTGAAGGTGACGGACTGAATGAATGCGTCAATCGCCTCTTTGATCGGCTTTGTGCGATGCTTGTTGACAATAAGGATAGATTTCGGGGGCTCAGAAGGCTGGCTTCCTTCATTATTCAGTCAGTAAATAGCCACGAACGATAAGAAGAGGCAATACGTACGTTGTAGCAGTGGCGGTGGTGGAGTGCTTCCCGAAGCTGTTACGAACCTCCTGATATGACCAGGCTGCGAAGCCCGACATGACCTTGTCAGAAGATTAGATGCCCATCTCAGGTTGCTGGTCCTTGGTGACAGTTCGAATTTGAGAGAGCTGCGAGCTGTGCGAGCCGAGTTGTGGACGCCGCGTTTGAACATCTGTAGGGAATGTAGGCGCCGTTCGTCTGTAGGGCTGGCGGAGCGCTCAAAGGGTACCAACGTTCTTGAAACCTAGGACCAAGATACTAAGCTCAAGCGAGGGTGAGGGTCAGAAAGCAGAGATTAGATGGCCTATGGTCGCGACTGTACAGTGACTTGTACGCGTTCGAGTGAAAGTCACGCGCAATGACCAAATATTGACTATGACTCATTCAAGCCTTTGCGAAATTCTAACATATTTTCCTTGAAGGCTTGCGTACACTCACTACAAGATTCGTATACATTTTATTATGGCCGTGGAAATATATTCTCCTCGATATCTAAACTAACTAGACAGATCGTCGTCGAAATATTCTTCCGCAGAAGACTTTCCATCTAATTCGGTATGAAGTTTAATCCTTTGTGTTCAGCGAGCGCACATCTGCGATAGTAGCCAGAAATTCCATCTGCTCCGGCGCCATTTAGCAATTTCGGATAGAAAGCTGGATTCTCTCCCCCGCAAGCTCTGCGGATTGATGCAACGAAATCCCGGACGCCAAAATATCCACGAACTTTTGGTTTCCGTTTTCGTCCGTCCGACCAAGCTCTGCTCGAATTATGGTGAGGTCCTGAATCGCAGGGAAGAGTGCAGGTACTAGAGATGATCCGCTGTGTCGCGATGCATTGAACGCGTCGAGGAAGTCATATGCGACGTTGCCTTCGAGCTCGACGGACGTGATGCGTTGCATCCTGCCAAATGTAGCCAGCCAATGTTGCTCTGAGAAGTTAAATCGGCCTCCCACACGCAGGTTGCGAATGTTTCTACAGGGAGTTGAGCACATATCGCCGTCATCAAAAGTGCAGCGTCCTTCCAAGGAGAAACGGATTCTGCAGGCCAGTAGACGTTGAAGTCGTACTGTGCGCAATCTTCTTGTTCTGGAAGATGAGAATAGGGTCGAAGACGATGAAGATTGGAACCGAGGCGGATGCAGATGCTGTGGCCGGCAGGATGATCAATGGTGAGGTGGTACAGTTTTTGAGTGATGAACGTGAACTGCTCCGACGTTCTCCGCAGTATTTTTGAATCATGTCAATTAGTCGGATCTCGGACAGCACGAGGTCGAAAGGATAGTCTATCTGCATGACTTCAAGCCGCAGATCTACGTCTGGAGGTACCTCAAGGCAATCCAAGACGTCCGCGCAAGCTTGAGCTTCACCGTGAAGCGCGAGGAATTTTAGACGAGGGAAGACTAATTTCTTGCTGGCCGGGGCGGTGGGCGGTGAATCATCCAAGATCAATGTCTGCAGCTTGGGCATGCTGGCCAAAACGTCAAAAAGCTCGTCCGCAGTTGGCATAAGGTGGGGCATGACGATTGAGAGGTCGAAGTGCGTGATGTTGGCCAACGACAGGGCCTCTCCCCAAGGAAGACCGCATCTATGAAGCTGTAGACATTGAAGCCGAGGGGTGTTCCGGAAGAGCTCCGAGGGCAAGATGCACCAAGTTGTGTGGTAAGCCATTCTCAGGCGCTCGAGGAGCAGCATAGAATGTGAGGTGAATGAGGATACGAGTATTTCGATGATGTCGAATTCCGAGTGGTTAGCTCTTCCAACCTCATTTCCACGGCGCGAGCGCTTTGGGATAGGGCAATTTCGGTGGCCTCTTGACACGCCAGAGAATCTCGTTCTGACACCGGTTGTCCAATCTTGGCAATAGTGATGAAGATGTTCTTAGAACGCCGAAGCATCTCCTTCGTGCATTCAGGGTCGTGGGTCGGAATGATCTCCCAGAAGCGAGGACACGAAATTGCCACCTCTCGCCACCTACGGCAAACCTGCGGAATGGAAAGCCACGTGGGATGCTCTGGCCATGCGCAGTCCAAGTCCTTGAATGGAGAAGAGTCGAAGTATCCTGCATCTCTCCATCACGATATGAGAGAAAAATGTGTGCAAGGAGCTCATTCGGCAGAAGAAGTGTTACAGTAGATCTCGTCGACTCGGATCGACCGGTGTGCTTTTGTCAAGATCGCTGGCGCGAAGGGAGCTTCGTGAAGATTATGCGTTTCAGTATTCCGTCCTGCTATGAGACCTGCGAWRTTTGCGCACCTTGCTGCCATAGTGTTACTGACTTTGAGCCACAAGTCAAGACTAGACTTGCGCGACGTTCTTCGAGGCGCGTACGCTGCGGCACGGTGGCCCGCCTAATCCCGTACGACCAACGTTTCGCACGAAGCTAGCGCTCAGCTACGACTCAGGATGACGCCCGCCAGGCGCTGCCTTCTGAATCACAGCGTCGTACGATGGTCCGCTCTGCGAAAAGAACGCGCTCTCCCACTTCCAGCGACGACGAAGAGGACAACATCAAACGCATAGTCGACAACGTCACCCAGTCGCCCTTCTTCCTCGGGTCCCCCAGTCTGCTGAAGCGCGTCGTGTGGTACATGGACAATGCGAGAGGCGTGCGGAGGCTGGTCGAAGCAGAACGGGAGAAGGGCGCGCCCCCGAAGGCGGCCGAAATTCGCTGGATCGGTATGATTTCTCCAGAGAAGTTCTAAGATATGGCGCGGCCAAAAGCCACACGTTTACGTAATGTGGCTGTGCAGGCGTGGGAACCCGCCAATTTGCCCGGACATGACACCCCTGCAGTGGTTTGGGGGCGATTAGAGGGGAGGCAAAAAAACAGACGATCCCAAAGGGTAGTCTACTAAGCAAAAGAGAGCTAGTATGCGCG
>SEOQ01000337.1:0-27530 GCA_004679275.1 Dentipellis fragilis
GACTCACGAGATGATACACCGATGGTTCTCAGCGTCTGGACAGCATTTTGCCACCGCAGTTGGCGAGGTTTCTTTACTGGGTTTTGTGCAGCCGTTGGACCTAATGCTTGTGCAACACGAACTCGATGGGATGCCTCCTTGATCTTCATTGCAGAGCGCTGAACCTCTGCGGCCTCGTCTTCGGCACGTATCACGGTAGAAGCGAATGCTGGGTCGATGACGCTCTTGAGAAACTTCGGATCCAGTTTGACAGTGCATTCAGAACGCACACCGGTGAACGACTGATGTGCTTTGCGAGTGTCCAGCACTTTCTGTATCGAAAGCAAACTACTGGCGGTAAGTATGGTGCTTTGAAGTGTGGATTTTGCTGGCGCAGGCTTTGTATCGGAATCCAGAACACCGTTACTCGTAACTGTTGGGCGCTCGAGCCATGGGTCTGGGAGAGAGACATGCTGAACGTCAGAGTTGGCGGAAGCCATGGCTGTGGACAGGAAAGCATCATGTGCATCTGCGAGAGCGGCATCTCGAGCAATGTTCACTGAGGATAGCATGATGCCGCCGTCTGGGTCATCGACATCCGGGTCCACTTCGTCTTCAATGTCGTCCTGCTCTTTAGCCTCAAAATTGTCGCTGGAGTCACTATCGTCAGATTCCCATGCGTCCTCCTTGTCTGAAGGCCTAGGGCTGCTGATTGGTGTGAGTTGGACATGCTTGGAGGATGATAGAGTCATGTGCAGAAAATCTTTTGCGATTATGGTCGCCTCGCGGTGACCGAGCTCGATTATTTGGTCAATTTCGGCACGTGTCAAGTGGATACAGGCCTGTGCCAGCTCCTCTTGGGTCAAGGGTGAGTTATCGAAGTCGAAAATGTAGCCTGCACGCTTCGTCCGGGTTTCAGGAGAAAGATTGAATGTCTTATCGAGAAGAATGCGTTGACAAAGCATAACGTGCTTCACGATCGATAGGAATTGCACATAGGTGAAGTCGGGGAACATCATTCGGGCAAGCCCAAAGAAGTGTTCCACGTATGCTGTCCCCAGAAGCCATGGGCAAAATGGCACATTAGGGTAGTGTTCTCCATATGCGAGGATGAGAGCGATCATTGAATCACAGATTCAATTCAAGATCTTGAACGATGGAGCCGAGATGAAAGAGCGGCTTGTAGAAATCAAGTCTGGGTATTTTGCAGCGAGTCGGACAATGTGAGCTCTCCAAAAGTGAAGGAAATAACGAGCACGAGCGATGCCCAAGATCCGATCTGCAGGCTTCATCTTGCGGCTAGTCCAACATTCAAGAGCACCTCCTAGCAATGCAATGATATCAGCAATGATCTGAGATGGAGGGCAGAACTACAAACCTAATACAAAGAGATAAGCAAACAGACCTTCCATCCCCGGGCATACGTGGATTGAGTCTCCTTCATCCGTGTCGGTAGTTGCTTTCAGCACATCAAAATGGAAGATACGTCGGGCAGCTCCATCATCCTGCTTGTCCACATTTTTGACATCGGACAGAACAAGTCCCGACACCCTCGTTTCATACAGCGCAAGAAGGGATCTATTAACGAGGAAGCCAGTCCCCATGCTGGCCGTGTGTGTTCCATGTTGCGGCTGGTTGCGGACTGTCTTGCACCCATGGTCATGATCAGTGTCTTGTACAAGGGGCCCGGTATCGCGCATAGGGACAGTAATCTTGTAGCCGAGAGTAGGGTGTTCATAGACAAGTGGTTCATGGCCTGTATCCTCGGCGTCGGCCATGAGTTGGGCAGCAAACTCCGTGGCAGCGCCATCAGCAGCGGTCACGATTACGTTGAGCTTGAGCTGTGCGCACATCTTGAGAAGTATTTTGTATTGCTCATAAATCCCGAGAGCGTCGTCCTTTCCTGTGGTAGGAATAAGAGCAACAACTATGGGAGGGTATCCAGGTAAGGGAATCTGCAAATCAAATTGTTCATATGCATTGTCAAAACCTACTACAAGGTAAGACGTACCTTTGCGAGTATCGCGCGAACCTGTTTCGCTTTCGCATCTTTAGACTCTATGTGTGTTATGACCTTGTCAATATCCTCATGATTTCGAATCATGCATTCCTCCGGTGACAACGTGGAGCCCATGATATGCCCGCCAAAGCTATCTGAGTATGTCAAGGCCGCTCGGATCTTTGTGCAGTCCCCAGCCAATGCGATAGGCCCCATATAGCCAACTTTATCGACAAATGACCTAATGCGAACAACATTCTCAAAGACGAGTGCGGGGTTCTGAAGAACATCCGGTGTCTTGGACACTATAGCACTGATATACAATCTTCAATAAATCACAGCAAATATTGATAAAGGAGATATGACATACGACAATAGACTTTTTGATGGTGCAGGAAGATGCTTCGAGAATATCTGATACTGTTTATTGGAGTTCCCTCCATAAGACCGCATCAAAATCATGAAACCTATTAGGTTTTTGGGGTAACGTTTTCCATGTTTCAACTTCGCATCGCCGGTCTCGAGTCGTCTTAGACGGTCAGCAAGGACCTTGCAGATATCGGCAAATATACCGTGATCATCAAGCTTGCCTTGGGTAGCGTGCTTTGCCAGAGCAAGAAAGCACTTTGTGTTATCGTCGCGTTCAAGATGAATGTGCAGTTCGGAGAGTAGAGGATCCGTAAACTTGGCCTGTAGCATCCGTGCATCGCCAGCAATGAACGTTGTAGGTGCATACTTCTCGCATTGTAACTTCTTCTTCAGCTGCTCCTCTATCGACAGCTGTGACTCTGCAACTTTCTAGCTACTAATCAGCATCAGATTTTGACAGGTGCACAGGTTGACCCACCCTTCTAACGGCGGCCTTGAATGACTCGTCTTTGGCAACTTTTGCGCATGCCTTGCATACTTCTGTCTGCATCGGTGCCAGACGTGCACACACACTCGATCGGATACAGCGTCCTTCATAGTGCACCTCCCACCTTGCAAACGCCCGCAAGTGTATGTCCATTGTGATTATCTCCTGCTCCGACCACTTTGTGGAAGAGACATGGATGTTCCCGTGATCAGGGACCTCGAGTTTCAACAGGTCGGCATCCCTTTTCACAACAGAAGGCCAGGATTTGTATGGGAAAAGTTGATGAGCTACCCGGCCACGAAAGGTGGGCGAGACACCACCAAGTGTTCGGGTTTGGGTGCGGTAGATGTACTCATTGTATTCGGACGTCCCACGAAGTCCGACACATGGCACCGGGGGGGAAGTATCTGTAGGGCGTACTCAGAAGCTTGAGGTTAGGGTATGCGGCGGTCTCTGCAGCAAGATGGAGGTGGTGCTGGGATGCGAGGTACGTATCGAGAACCTTGTTTTTCTGCTCGCTATAGGTGAGTTAACTACTCTTCAGAAGGTTTACTGCCGTCTCACAATGTTATCTTTTGTTGTCTTGTACCGGACGAACTCGTCGGATGGCTTGACGAGAGGTTTCGCGCTCCCGTCCGGCACAGCCTGCCCTGGACGCGCAAAGAACGCGTATATGCTCTGGTCATCTGCGGCCTGATTTTATATACGATTAGATGGTGCGAGCTGATATATATGTATTTGTGCTCACCCCGAGTCGCTTCTCTGATTTGACCACTTGACGGATGGTTCTTGTACTGTTAATGATATGGCAGACCTTCTTATGCTGGTTCCAGTTCGCCAGCTCATACATTCTGCGGGTTGTCAGCATGATCGTCATGCTACAACCCTTACACTTCACCGACACCGTCTTCACGCTGTCAGACACTATCCACTCGTCACTGGACAGGGCATCCCTTCTTGCTGTAGCATCCATGCGTGGAGCTCGCCTCTTTTTGGCTGTGCTCGATGGCACTGACGTGCTATCGGCACACTTGCGTTTCGAGACAATCACGCTATGAACATGTTTGGTTAGCATTATTCATGGATCCTGTCTGGGCCATTAACTAGTACGAACCTATTCCAGTTGGCCTGCGATGAGGTGCCGGATGATCGTGAGGTATCAGGTGTTAGACTGGTATCTTCAGCTGGTTCTGCTGGAAGTGCGCTGATCGGATTTGGGTCCCGCGTAATGGTGAAGACTTCTTGGTCATCAATGCGATCACTTCCTGCATCATTCTTCTGGGTGTCTATTTGGCTCACTGCAAACTTGATTATTCTAGCCTTAGGCGGGCGATTAGTATAGAGTACAACATGTAAGATTGGCTAACGGCAGCTTACGGTATCTGCATCGCAGCGTGCATTGCAATCTGGCGTATGGTTGTGATACGGCCATGTACGCAAGTCGTGAAGGACAGGTCATTCTTGGAAACGGCCTCCATTGCCATCATGATGAACAATCCGCAAGACCATGAGTCGCATTGGCCTTGCATTTCCGGCGAGGTGTAGAGCACAAGTGGCCAGGAAGTAACGTCGAGGGCGGCGACGGTGTCAGATGCGGCGGTGTCAGACATGGCGACAGTGTCAGGTGCGGCAACAGTGTTGGGTGCGGCGTCACTGCCGAGTGCAATGGCGGAGAGGATGTCGTGAATATGCACAACAATATCTTCACATATCTAAAGCAGTGGGTGAGAAATCAAGCACTGTGCATTAGGTCGGCAGATTGACATGTACAGGTCTTGCCCATCTCGAAGAATTTAATTTGGGAAGGCTGTCATAGATCGCGATGTTACGCTGTTCACAATCAATGATAGCCAGAACCCAATGATAGGGCTGGCCGCCGCATAGAGGTATACACCAATACCGCCTGCTCGTAAGGTCCGAAATTCTCGACGCGGGGCAGCCGGGGCTGAAGCACTGATATGACAACAGTTAGTTAAATATCATGGTAGGCAATAGATCCGGATGCCGCACGGTTCTATGTAAATTGTCTTCAAAAGATCCTATAAAACTTGTGTTTCGAACATGTCCTTGAACCAGGGGACCCAGCCACGAGGAAAAGACATAGAAGTCGGCAGCGGGCTCACAGTTCTGCTGCATGAGAGCACAGAACACGTTGATAACGCAACTGTCGACTTTCTGGTGGTTCCGGGGGTTGTCAACGAGTGATTGAAGGTCATTGCTGTTGAAGTCAATACCACGGATGCTTCGAAGATGAAGATCTGGTGGTTCTGATGTAGACTCGGAGTCCGGATTGACCATGATGCGGACGGAATCAGGAAGGTGTATGTCGCCGACTTGGCTGCGTCGAACCATACATGACCAATATTTGTCTGGAACATCACCATGACTACCATTAAAAATGCTAATTATGGACAAGAATTTCGCCATTTCGACCACAAACATGCTAACTCCGGATAGGAATTCTATGGAAATGTGTCCTAAAAAATGCTAAATTTCGGACAAAGGTTGGCGTGAGTTGGTGGGGGCCTCATGGGCTACCTCATAGGACCATGGGAAGCCAAGGTACTACCTGGCCGAGTTGGAAAACATGGGACATAATGCAATCTTACCCATCATTGTGTAGCATGGACAAACCCGGTAGACAATGGAACATATATAGGACCATGGGAATCGTATGAATACTCTTGTACAAACCTGGTACCTCCGGGACAGATTGTAGTCTTTGCATCGGCAGGCCTGCCAATGCATAGTCGGCCCCAATTCGCTGATGTGAGGATCGGTGGGTTACTTCGGAAGATCGGCGGCAATATTAGATTAGATCGCATCTTCAAAGAGCAGATTAGATTACTAGATCGAGATAAGATCTGCGCACGTTGAACGTTGATTCATCGTGCCTCGTCCACTTCAAAGCCACAATATCAGGCAAAGACATTACATACAGAGTGTCGTCCAGGGTAGAAAGGTAGAGTGAATGATTATACTTCTCCGTGGACTACATGGCTTTGAGGTATCAGACCCCAACAACAGAACAAGCTGACATTTGCTTAACTTTTCGGAAGCCAATGTGCTTGGTTGGCTCAGCTGGTTAGAGCGCAGGTCTCATATTTACTTTATGAGCCGCCACAGGCGGATTAATCCTGAGGTCGTGAGTTCGATCCTCACACCGAGCATGCCCTGTTGCCGCAGATTTTTTTGTTCTAAGCTCTTTTCTCTATTGTTTTTACTTATATCACGAACTTCGCCCGTCTATAAGTACCGGTATGTACCGCTTGAGATAGTTGACGAGGCTGGTGATGACTGCGGTGCTGACGAGCTATGCATATGAAGCAGGGAGGAAGGCGGATATCGACTGCTGAAAGCGCTCGTGGCGCAGTGAGCTAGGAATGAGTTTTGCGAGACGGACTGAGATAAGAATGATGCTGGCGGCCGAGCCACTACGCAATGTGCGTTGCGTTACCAAGGGAGAGATAGAAAAAGGAGGGACAAGATGCCCGCCGCAAAGGCGGCATTATATATTCTGCGAACTGAATAATATTGTACACGATCAAGCGGGAGTGAGGACGCACCGGGGCGCGGCTCAGCGCTCAGAAACAACTGAAGTCTCTGGGTCCCGGTAACTAGTAGCGGACGGGCCAGCGACATCCGTAAGTGCCGGTCCCGGCAACACAGATCCTCGCTGTTGCTGTCCTACTTGGGAGTACTGGCCAGAGCACGACCCGGACGTGTCCAATCCATGAGGATACCCGCCCAATGCACGCGGACGCATTGCAACATCCAGCTTCGCCACAGCCCCAGTCAGGTGATCTCAGCAATCAGCGGGCCCTTGCTCTTTTCCGTGTCCTCGCCGCGGCTCTGCACCCTTACCGCGTCTGTTGATGTCCCGTCCACGCTGCTAGCCTCGCGCTCTGCCGCCCGCGCCCCGCGTATCGACCTCTGCTATCAGCACCTCCACGATGCGCGCATCCGCACGCGCGACCTGTGCGGCGTAGAACTGAATCTTCGCGGCCACTGCGTCTTGTGCGCGTGTTGAACACGGCGGCTGGAAAAGCGCGTGCAGATCGGCGAGGGCGCGCAGAGTCGTGGTGCTGCTGCATGGCGTGGATGAAGGAGAAACGACAGTGACACGGTCTGGTTTGAGGAGTGCAAGGACATCGCGAAGGAGCAGTGCGAGGAAAGAGGGGGACATCGTTCCCTAATGCGCACGCATATAAGGACTTCCGACTTGTGCTACGCGATATTAACGACTCACCGGCTCCGCACGCGACCATACGTCCGTCACTGCGCTCTGCGGGTCCTCTAGCCGCACCTTCGACTTGCGGTCTACGAGAAACGGGACGAGGCGCGCCATGCTCGCTCGTGCCGCTTCAGCATCATCGGCCGAGGCTTCAGAAAGTGGCGAGATGGACATCCGACGCGTGGTGTACGCATATGCGAGACTGTATGCGCAAGAGTATGGGTATATGCGCACGAATATGGTATAAAGAGGACTGCACGCACAGTATAGCCATGAGGTTATACGCCAGCGGCAGCGTCAGCGAAGCCGCGTTCAATAGCGCCTCAGGGACTTGCAATGGCTCTGGCTTATGCCCGTACCGCTTCTTCTCCGATTTTGCATCCTCGACTCCATCCTCGTCGAGGGGGGCAGCGACGGGCGCGTCCCACCACGGTTCTACGGCATCCTGCATCAGTTCCTGGCTCGCAAGTAGCTGCTGCGCAAGCTCGGAGGACGGGTCCTGGACCGCATGCATGAACTTGGCGCGTTCTGCCTCGGTCAGGCGGGACCATAGCTCGTCATACGACACCTCGCCTAGCAGTGACACATTTCACTGTCAGCGCCCGCGCCAGTCCCCCAAGAAAAGCCTCGACGCACCAAGATCCATCCCTGCCAAACGATGCCCCAAATCACCCTCATCCTCGTCCCGTTCAGCATCTTCATCAGCCAGCGCGTCCTCCTCAAACTTCTTGAGAAGCTCGAGCATCTGCGTGCGCTCCTGCGCGCTCTTCGAGGGCTCGCCGCGGATGTCGACCTCGAGCTGGGTGCGGTAGAACGGCTCAGAGCATTGCGCGTGTGCCTAGGTCAGAGTTGGAGACCTGCTCAGTTCTGCTTTTCGCACACATACAGACAATTCGAATGCGCACTCACCTCGGAGCGGAAACATAGGAGCGAGCAATAGGGCAGGTTGCAGCGTGGGCAGGTGTATCGCGAGAACTGGCGACGGCATCTGTGAGGCCGGTCAGTCTTGTCACATATACAGAAGACTGGCGAACACACATTCCACAGGGTGTTTTGTCTACAGGTTCGCTTGGCTGTACTTGTGCTGGTGTGAGGATCGGTGGGTCAGAGGCAGACATGAATGAACGGTGAACTTGAAGAAGTGACCGACGCGTCCAACTTGTCCTGGCAGAACGATAAGATTAGATCGCACATTATCGCGACAGTGTAAATTAGAGAGAAGTGGCATATGCTTAGTTGGCTCAGCTGGTTAGAGCGCAGGTCTCATATTTACTCATGAGCCGCCTTTCGGCGGAGTAATCCTGAGGTCGTGAGTTCGATCCTCACACCGAGCATTAAAAAATTTGGATCGCTAGGTGGGAGTACTTGCATTGTAACCACTATTTTTTGACTGTCCATCGGCACACTTACCGCTATTTGTTCGGGCCGTACATTTGCGGATACAGCTTAAATAAAGGATGTGTTGATATTATCATTCTCAACTACTTAGGAGCAGAAGGAAAGATAAAAGCATACCGCTAGCATTGTTTACGCAAGTCACGGACTCCCTCCAAAGCACATCAACACGCCCGCATTGCGGAGGCTCAAGTTGGTGAATGCGATGCTGCCATGGACGCTCGCGCTGATATCATGCCAGATGAACCATTCTTCGGTTGATAGTAGCTACTAGTGTAGCAGCACTCGAAGCCGGCGGGGAGAAAGAGCACCGCATCTTTATTCGACAAGCATGATACCAAGGTTCCTACTCATCTGTTACCACTCTTCACGACCAATCAAACGATCTCCTAGTTTGTCTTCGCGCAAAGTTCACCTTAACAAAGGTGGCCAGCCCCTTTACCACCTCCAGTTCTTTCTCCCTCTCTTTCAGACTATTCCACGGCACAGCGTCCAATACGAACTTTCTCAACGTGCTGACGTATCTGCCGCTCAGGACTCTGACGACTCCGCCTAATGGCACCCCTTCTGTCTTGAGCGCTCGCAACTGCTGGAGATCGAGGTCCGCCAGTATGGCTTGCAACTGGCTCTCTACGGTCTCCGGGAGTTGAGAGCGCGAGTTGTAGATGAGGGTGTGAGCGCCAGGGAGGTAGTGGAGTACTTTGCGGTCGCCGCCGCCAAGGACATAAAGTTTGCCTGTGCTTGTTCCCGCCGAGAAGAATATGAGGCGCGATCGACGTGTGGCGCTGGAGGCAGCCTGGTCCGGGAACGATGAACTCGCTCGACCCGCTGCCCGCGTCGTCCGAGGGTCAGCATCTGGAAGAGTGGGAGTGCCGGCGGAAAGTGTCCAAAAAGCGCATCGCATGCGCCGACGGGGATTGCGAATGAGTGCGCCGTAGCGGTATGGAACTGTGAGGTCCATTGAGACTGGGCGAAGATAGGAACATGTTAAGGCACGCGCAGCGAACAACCCGTGAAAAAGGTTGATGTGCGTCCAGGAATTGGTGGACAGTGTTATTTGCCGCTAGTATGTGCAGACGACGCTCGCTTGCGCGAAGTACTAGTTTGCGAGCCATATGGGAGTCGTTGGGTCGAGCACGAGGTGTGCGAAGACGTCCGTGGATAATTCCACGGCCAATACGTTGACGAGAGCGAGGATATTGTAGTGGATGGGAAGTTGATGAAGAGGCAGCAGGATAGAACGGGTGGTGAGGTCAGAGCAGAACACTGACGAGGATACCCATGAATGTCGAATATAAGTGGGGTGAATGGATGTCGGACCTGGCTGAAAGAAGGCTTGATGCTCGGATCCTGAAGGACATCGACTCGCAGATCGAGAGGAAGATGAGACTGGACCGACATGTACATCGGCCTGCTCTTTAGATGCTAAATGAGAATCGGAAAGAACTCATTGATTAAATCGTACCTAGTTCATGCTCGTTGTCCTCCATACATATGCAAAGTGCACCTCCACGTCTGCTACCAACCTCTTCAGTATCTCAAGATAGCCATCCATCTCCTCTTCGGTACCATCCCTAGGCACATTCTGCATCTTCAGCTCCTTCAGAACACCAGCGTCTCGACTGCTCAAAGCCTCTACAGCTACCTTCAGTGGCACACTATCCAGCACGAGGGTCTCCAGTTGGCGCACGTTGAGCTCCGCAAGTACCGCCCGTAGATCGTTCAAAATCTCCTGCGTTGGATGGGCCGAGTTCGGGTGGTAAATGGCAGTGCAAACGGGGGGGAGACGGCCGAGCAGACGTGGCATGTAGGAGTTCATGTCGTGGGTAATGCAGAGCTGGCCAAGATCAGAGCCGGAGGACGAGTAAGAAAGACCACTTTCATCGGATACAAAACAGGTGATGGACACGATTGCTGTAGGTTGGATCGTGGATATGGTGCTCAAGACACGAGTGGTGCACCCGAATGCCTGGGGTGCCAAGCAATACAGTTCGAGATGGTGTAATTTCGGGAGTGAGATAGGTGTGGGCAGGACAACAGAGTCGGCATCGGTGGGATCAGGGCCCACGTTGTGGAGTCGAAGTGTCTCGAGCTGGGGGCATGCCATAATCACGTCGCAGAATGTCTGAAATTCGAAGAAGAAGGGCACGCCGTCCAGCTGCACATGGAGATACGAGAGTCCCCGGAAAAGGGGAAGTGTCCACGGCAGTGACACTCCCTCGAGGGTGAGCTTTCGCAGTGCAGGCATTGATGTGCGCGCAATGGACGTGCCACGGAACAGGTAGGTCCCTCGGAACTCGGGCTCGTAGTTGATGTCAGGATTTTTGAGCAATAATGTATGCATCAGTGGGAGTGAGGAGGGAAATCCTCCAAGCAACGAATCGAGGATGGAAGAGGTTGCCGAGCAAGTCAAAGTTGCGATACGTGCAGCATGGTCGAGTACGGGTTTCCAATTCGGCGGCGCGTGTCTAGAATCGTCGCACACCAAATTGACGTCGATCGGGACATTCTGTGAGCGTTCCAAAGCGAGCGAAGCGTGTTCACTTGATAAAATATTGATACGAGTCCACAATCGCGGGTGGGAAAGGATGATACGCCGCCAAAAGTTGCAGACGGCACTCGTGCACATGAGACGTCTATTTGCGCGTGCAGGTCTTCTTCTTGGATCGTGTACGATATAGAAGAAGATGCTGCATAAGATCTCGACAGGAAGGATGTGGATGGGGGCAAGGGCGTTATATCGGGTGACGAAGTCCATGAGTGTTGCAACTGCCGCATCTCCGGAGGACATGGAGGTGATAAGCGTGTGGACATCGCCAGGGGCGGTCCATGGGAGGTTAGGGTACATAATATTGATTCGCGAAGTCATCTCCAGCTCGAAGTGTTTTCGTGCGCTGGCGCGAGATGCTACATCTTTCGAGTCATTTTCTATGAAGTGCATGTTGGGATCAGGAGGATAAACTTCGTTATGCTGTTCAGCGGTGTTGCTCGTTATGGCTGAAATTTTTAGGTCAATGGCTGTGGACCGGATCATGTTGGATGAGAGGGTATACCTGCTATACCACAGGTCGGCCGTGGGTATGGCGCGGGCAGACATCTACAGACAGGCGCCGTGAATAAAGATGTGTCGAGCGCTCTGCTTAGACTCGGAAATGGGATGACGGGCTGTGATCACTTCGGTGCTTGTTTAGAGAACAATTGGAGAATAGCGCCAGACATTAGATACTTGACCGGTGGCCTTCCATGTCGCCACGACGAGCGAGCTCCGAGTCGCCTGTTATATGCCCGAGCGACTCGGGAGCGACCGTGACTTGGGTGTGACCTGAGCGCTAGTGACCGCTCGGTCACCTAGTCACGGTCCTCTTCCTCACCGTTGGCACTGCTATACATAACGTCGACTCGGCCGTGATGGTATTCAGCGCTTCAGCAAGCGCAGACCTGATTTCGATAACCCCGTCGACTATGGGAATAGCAGAAATTCTATCGATTACTAGGCTCGAGGTGCCCTTGACAACGTCAAATTCGAACGTTTCTTATCAAGTGCTCATCTTAGCATGGCCATGTACATCTGTGGACTGAAGCCATGCGGCCTGGATCGAGGCAGGTGTACTCTCATTCTAGGGCTGATAAAACGTTTACAAACCTCTTCGTATACCATGACCATCTCTGCTACAGAATCAGGTGCGTTCGTCCATCGCGTTTGATCGGATTCGATACATGAGCTTTAGGACAGAAACTTCAGGTACTTGTTCGGAGCAGACCATCCATATCGCCCTCGATCCCGACACTACCTTCCTCGAAGATGTCCCCAACGACGCACCGTCCCGCGCGCTTGCCAGAAAAAAACTCATGGATCAGATAGTTTCGCGAGCCTCTCATAGATGGCTTGAGGATTATCCCTGGTTTACGCACGTTGACATACACCAGGTCGCCGAGCTCCCGCACGCTGGGGATACAGAACCGACGCAACTCGGGCATTTCCTTATCAAATTCAACGCCCTCGCTCCCATTCACATTCTTCCACCTGAAGTCTTCGTCTCCGCGCTTTCCCGTCTCATCCATGATCCCAAGATATCGCCCACCCAGGCACACCAGTACCTCCTTCGTGCGAGCACCGTCTGCGTCTTCTGGCGCCATACCATTTTCTCTTCCCCACTGCTATGGACGCGCGTCGACCTTACCCAGAGCGAGCACGCGGCGGTTGCGTTGAAACTCTCGCAGATGGCCCCGATCCACCTTGAATACAACGGTGTGGGCCAGCCCGACGTCCATACTACGGTTTTCCGCCATGCAACCCGTATCAAAAGTCTAAGGCTCATGATGCCTCTCAGCAGTCACGGCTTCCTCCTTGGGAACTTTCCTCCATCCTTCCCGCTCCTGCATACACTGGCTCTGAGGGCCATGAATATCTGGGATGATCGCACCTCCCAACGCACCTACCCACTCCTTAGATCATCAATCGCCCATAGTGCAATGCCTTCGTTGAGGTCGCTCAAGATCCGAGGACTATGGTTACCATTGACACTCCCGCTCTTTCGAGGGCTTATCCGTCTGCACATCAAGTTGAAGGGTCGACTGGTCACATTTCCTTTATCGACATTCCGTGATATGCTCGCACGATGCCCGGAGCTCGAGTCTCTGCGCCTGCACAACGCGGGCCCTACCCCCTGTGACACTACCCCTACCCCGGCGATATCACTGCCGAAGTTGCGCGAGCTTGTCCTGTGGTACTTCGATTCCAGTTCCGCCTCGCATGCGGCACTTGTCCTGGGAAATGTAACCTTTCCTCCTAATGCGTCTCTGAGAATCTCGTGCAGCATGCCGGGGCTCCCTTCCAAGGGGCTTACATTTTCATCTCCCTCGGCGAGCGCAAGCGCCGGCAGACTCTATGTACTCAATGACGGCGGCGATCCCTTCGTTCTTCACCACCTCCCCAAAACTCGCACTCTCATCTATCACTCGTTTGGCCAGACGCAGGAGGTTGCTGAGGAAAGATTGCTCGCAGTGCTTGCGGCCCTTGACCTTCAGTGGTTGCAGGTGCTCAAGACGGAGTGGGTGTCATCAACGGTGCTGGTCAACATTCTGAGTGACGGAAAGATCGGCGCGTTGAGAAAGCTGGCGATGAACGCTGTGCCGTGGCAGAGCCTGGATAAGAGGGAGGAGGAAATGGATGTGCTGAAGGGGCTGGTTGCGGCTGTGAAGGTGAGCTTTGTGCGGAGATGCAGAGTGTGAGTGTTGTTCGCTTGACAGGGAACGGTCATCGGTCACGAAGGACGGGATCGAATATCGAATATCTGTGCCATCTGTTCAGCAATATACGGGTGCGAATTGTCACATAGTAGACGCTTGTCAAATATAGGCCTGGGACTAATACCCCTGTTCTTCGACTTCGAGCGCTGCCACGGTTGATAATAAATGAAAGGTAGATCATGATACATGAAGCTCGAAGCTTAACTAAAAACGATGATTTCGTGCCTAGCTACCTATCACTCGCTCACGGTTTGAGCAGGCCAAGTTCCCCATCGGATCCCACTGCCAGCTGCGCGAACCTCTTATGCTGTATACAGCAGGCTGAAACTCGCCGGCGTCCTCACATCGCACGCCGAATTCCCATCTCATATAACCGGTCTCCGAATCATCTCGCGGTGGGATGATGCAATTCCACGATGCCAACTGAAGCTGAAGACGAGACTCAGTTCCGGGGAGTTTGAGCGCTGACAATCTGCCAACGGTCTGATCATCGCAGGTCCCCCGAGTGCCATACCGTTCGTCTACCGTTGAAGTGTCAAAATTTTGTTATTATTGTCTACAGATGCCATAAAACGACCTTGATTCTAGAGGGAAATGTATGCGATAAGTTACACGGGCAATATACTCGGTGATGCGGGATGCGGTCAAGCTGCCGACCGCGCTTCAGGGTGCGATAGTACAGTAAGTGCGAAGAGGGTAGCTCTATGACAAAATGAGGGGCCGGGGAGTGTTCAGGCAAAGAGGGTTGTCGCCTCGTTGATGAGCGCGATGGATTTCTCTGACCGGGGCGTGATCGAGCACTCGAAGTGGTCAGGGTGTCTAGATCAACATTTCAGTGATACATCCAGCTTGAAACAAACAACGAATTACCTAGTGAGACCAGGCACAAATTTGCCTGGCACGGGAATCTCCTTACCGTTCTCATCCCGCTTCAGGCCCATATCAAACGCTGCGATCATGTTGGCCGCGCAGAGCCAAAGGCTAGCATCACCGAAATGCTTGCCGGGGCAGACACTGCTCAGGAAAGGTCAATCTTTGTACTGATAATTTGGCGTGGATAATTACCGTCTGCCAAAGCCGAAGACGAGGTCTCGGGGGTTGAATGCGTCAGGGTCTTCGAAGCGTTCGGGCTTGAATTCGTCGGGGTTTTCGTACAGTTCGGGATCCCGAGTCATAGCCCTTTCCAACAATGATGTCAGCATCGTGCGAACTGGTTTGAATTTCATAGGCGTGTACTTACCAGATGTTCGACACAACGACGGATCCGCCGGGGATATCATAGCCGCGGTACTCATCATCAGCGATAGAAGCGTGAGGGACACCTGGAAGTATAGCATCAGTATTCCACATGTACTCATGATGGTTCATCATACCTAGCGGCACGGGAGCGCTCCATCTACAACAGAAGGGTGAGACTTCGAATCTATAGACGTGATGAAGGACACTCACCGGTAAACTTCATTCAAGACTCGGTCGAGGTAAGGCATTGATGGCCTGTCGTCGAAGTCCGGCAGACGATCTGGGCCCACGACGCTGTCCACCTCCTCCTGAGCCTTCTTGAACACGTCCGGGAACATAACCATCGCCAAGAAAAACGCGAGGAGTACACCACCAGTCTAACCGACAATAGACATCGATTAGCCAAGTACGAAGTTATTCGTATAATATATTCTTACCGTATCAGTTGCAGCTAGATGGGTGATAGTGATTAAAATCAGGACAGCCGCTAATACCGGGATGCTTACCGGCATACAGGACACCAGCGGCGCCCTTGATGTCATCTTCATTGTACACAATTTTCTCCTCGTTCGCTCGCGCTCGGTCAAGAGAGTCGTTGCAAAGGATGGTTCGGCCGTTCCGTTAGCCTTCAATTTTCTAAGTGAGTAAGAGAAGTGTTGAGTTATATAGAAAAGACTCTTACCATTGTACCCTTGACCATCTCGAATGGCAGGTTGAGTGATTTTTGCACTTTCTCCCGAGTCCGGTAAGCGTGCCTCTTCCAGCCAGCGCCGGGCATCCATGTTGGCATGTATTTCACTGCGGTGAAGCAGTATATTTAGATGGTCTGGATCGAAACTGTATTATCGGAGGAAACGACTCACAAGCTGGGAAGAAGTCCACAAGGATCGAGCCAATTCCACCGGTTGCAGTGCTATCTGTGACAGCATCTTCCGCCAAACGGACATACATGTCGTCGACAGACTCAACATTGTGGCCGTACGCGATCTTCATGATAGTAGCCGCCGAGAACCTAAACAGGACGGAGATGAATCAGTATAACCGATACGACGGACGACATAGAATCGCTACGACGGACCGTTTGATGGCGAGCGCGTAGTCGTCAGGCTTCTTGAGTATGCCGGACAGGAGCGTGGCGCATTCCTTACGTTGCAGAGGGCGATAAGCAAGAATGGATTGTTCGCTGAAGTAATTCTGTATGAGGCGCCTGTGTTTACGGAAGCGCTCCCCGTATGGCATCTGAGGAATGACACAATCCCAACCCATACTACAACATCTCATATTAGAGCCGTCATTGAGTTAGAGCATAGAAGGGACACACAGATCGACAAGAAGGACCATGGGCGGGCGTGACGAGTAGTTGCCGCCACGCTTGTCCATGAGCTCGCGAGCAGCTTTGAACGAATTGAGCACAATCATCGAGCGACCAAAAAGCTTGGCATGAACGATGTCGCCTAAATAATAGTGGTACTCGGGTTTAGCGTCAAGATGAGTATCATGAACTGCTTCTGCCTACCGTAAGTTTTGCCCCATGCCTCGAACTCCATCTCGTGTCTCTCAACGCTCGCCAGCTGTCGGACATTACCGATGAAGGGCTCCGGCGGGGGCCCTGGTGGCAAGTTGAGACGTTTCTTGGTGATCCATCTGTAGGCAAGGAACGTAGAGGTGAGAATCGAGATGATGATAATGTCCGTCTGCATGGCGAGTGTTGTGCAGCGGGAGGGGGGTTGGTATGCAAGATGGGTGAGAATAAATCATTCTAAGATGCATATTTAAGGAGGGATGGAATGGAGACGAGCGCTGCCTCCTATCATTTCTTACCCGCCGAATGGCACGCATGTTGCTCGCATCCAGTCCTCCTCGTTTGTAAAGGGTCGCATCAAACATACTCACTTGCTTATTATGGAACTTCCGAAGCGCTACCTAAGCGCGCACCCCGGACACCCCTCCTTGATCTCCCATGCCACCTCCTTCATCCTCCCTTCATCTCCGTCCCTGTTACACTGGTAACCAACACAGTCATCCCATATATGTAGCTAACAATAGCCTCTTGCACACTAGATCTACATCTGATGCACTATTAGAGTATCGAGGTCTCTGGGCTGTCCATTACAATTTCAAGATTGTCATGGCGGTTGACGCCGGGTCGACGCCGTACCGTTTCACTCGTACGAAGCTGTACATTTCCCTACCTCGGTGCTGCGGAGTCTTGGCGCAGACACTGATACTCGCCGTACATCTACCCTTTCCCTCGAAGCGCTTCCGAAACACGAAAGCCGTATACGCAGTACGAGAAACGCGTCTCGGCTCCTGCAAACGTGGATCCGAGCAGCATCCATTCACCGCAAGGTACCGAACAAGTAGCCCCGAGGAATGCTAAATCACTCATATCTCCGATTAGAAAGACTTGACTACGGACCGGAATATTACACTTTCCTGTGTGAAGGGGATAAGTACGTCGATAGCGTTGGTCGCATCAACGACCCATCGTCCACCATTTTGATGGACGCCCTGCCTCGCCTACTCCAGGACTTAGATCCGTTCGCGACAGTAGGTGCACTCCTCCGTATACTGACATAACTTCGGGGTGGAATCCGCTGATATCTTGGCCGGATCCTCAGCAAACCCGGGCCCGCAGTCAACCCCATTGGAACGGTCTTGCTGTGTTTTGACGGTCCTTAAATAATACGGTCCTCATATGTACCTCAACAATCTGGCGCTGACGCGCATACAACAGCCCCGACGTCAATAGTCGCGTGTTGCCCTTGCAGTCACCGAGATTACTCTCAAACGGCCGGTATTACAGCCTCGCGCCAAATCGCAATATATATATTAATTTGCTTGAGCGCCCTACAGACACCGATTTTGACGCGTTAGTCTACGATGTGAAGGTATCTGCTGTAGTAGGCTGTAGTCAATTCAGTCAATTCATGTGATATGGATTGACAGAGTGCCATACATTCGTCTTGTCGTGCAAATCCAGGGCGTCGTCGATGACTTTGGCAAGCTCAGAGTCTGTCCTCGCAGCAATCGCAGCCTACAGTACGTGTTTGACAATTCAGATGACTCATTGTGAACAGACTCCTGAACAGACTCCTACTCGACATCGACCTCGACAGAAGAGGAAATGCACGTCCGGGCGCTTACGAGACTTGGTCTGAACCTCCTCGCACCAGATGTGACAAGGACAGGCCATGCCGATAACGACTCCAAATGACCTGGTAAACGAGTACTGTCGTCCGCCGCTGCATTCATACGTCTTCTAATCGGCGCTGGCGTGACAGGTTCAAGCAGTCCGGCGAGTTCACTCGCCTCCGCCGCGACTTGCTCGCGCAGTTCCAGAATTCTGTGCGTACCTCACGCCCGGGTTATGCAATCATATCATCTCATTAACTGTGCGAACCAGGATGGAATGGGCGCGTTCATGGCCCGCGTCGAGGACGTCGTCCAGAAGCGTCTCGACCTCGAACATAACAAGCTCCAATTCATGCCCCAGGACTACGTGCACCGCGAGCTGTTGCAGGAACTAGACAGGTGCGTGACTCCTTCATACTAATATCACTGCTACCAGGTCCGCTCATACGCCATGGCACACAGGTACCCGATCGTGGAACGTGCGATGGGCGATTTCCACGCGAAGACAGGCGCTGATATGTCCTCTCAAATCCGCAAGGCACTGCAGAAGGCGCTGAGAAAGGACAGGGGCGTTGCGGAGAAAGACGACGGTGCGTGTGCCACCGTTCCTGTGTCTACCGGAGATGAGCGTGATGCTGATGCGGGTCGATTGTAGATGAAGAGGAGGCGGAGGAGGCTGGTGAGTCAGAGGCCGGGAAGGATAAAGGGAAGAAATCTTCTCCTATGGCAAGCGAGAGGGCTTCTGGGTCGCCGATGGCCATCGATCGTTCGAGGTCCAATTCTCGGGAACCTGTCAGCGGGGCTGCTACTCCAGCAGAGCCAACGGATTCAACGTCCGTCACCAATGGTCGTAGTGATGCCCCTCCCAGTGAAATGACTTGATTCGCGTTAGCTTAGCTCGTTGTAAGACGTCGCAGCGTTGCGTGAATTTGATTAGACGAATGGTGAACGTTTGAGCGCTTACAACGAAACTGGCGCTCGACTCGAAATATCGATACTTACATTTACAGACACATCTCATGTTTGGGACTCACAGTATCCGTCCCGTCCTCCACAAGCAACAAGGTTCGGAGACCGAAGAAGTCGTGAAGCACGGTCAATCATATTGCACAGGTCGGGTCAGAACAAGAAATAACATCATACAAAGCACCGGCAGCAGTTCGCATTCTACTGACACGCGGCGAGGAAAAGAAATCAGCCATACAGTATCATCTCGCAGTGCGATAGGCCGTCATGTCGAAGCGAGTAACAGGTCAGTTCCAGAATCTGTTCAAAAGAGCTTGGTCGGCCTGGGTGGCAGTCCTCGACTTGGTCGCGCCAGTCCACGTCAGGAATCTAAGAGCGAATATAGTCTTCAATGAACACATCCTAGAAAGAGCGCGCAAAGCCAAAGCCAACGTACTGCGAGCTTCCCGAGTTGGACAGCTTGAACACCGACCGCCTCACCTCTCCACGGAACGCTTCCAACGTAGTTTGACCCGCCGTCAGTCTGGCGATTCCCTGAATCCCGACATCATCGTGCTCGTTGACCTTCTGCACGTACTCCGTAGCCTGCTGGCGAGCCCTCTGCGTGTCGAAATCCCTCGCGGCCTGGAGGATTCGGGCACGCGTGCCAGCCCTCAGAACATATATGGCTGGAATCCTGCCACTGCGCGCTATAATTTCAACAAAATCAGTACTTCATAATAAGTCTGTAAGGCATGATCATGCGTACGTCTGTCAACTTTGCTTGCATCCGTAGAGATCCATTTGTAGGCCTGATCGTCATAGTCCTGTGAGCCAGACGCGCAGTCGGTGAGCGGGGGTCACGGGAACATTCGAGCGAGAAATACCTTGAGACCCTGGCGAGCCGCGAGTTCCAGGATAGTTGGCCTCGTGGTAACGTCGGCCGCTTCATAGCGGAACCAATATTCCTCAGATGGAGCGCGCGCTTCGATGCCGTCGACGAAGAAACCATTCGTGCTATTGCTTGCGCTGCAGACAATATAAGTTCGAGAAGTCAGTCTCATTAGGAATGTAAACGCACATTTCCTCAATCACGGCGTCTGTGGCCTGCGTGGCGACGGCAGGAGCAGGGGAGGCGTCGACGAGCATGGTCGCCAAGGACAGGGCCGCACACAAAACAGAGAGAAGCTGCATTGTGACGATGAGGGAACAAGAGGCAGATGCGTGAGTGTGCAGATGAGAGAGACCGCGAAAGACGGGCACTGAGGGACGAGAATCTCGTCAAAGTCGCGACTTTATACCTGGGTCCGCACTCCTTCAATCCAAGGCATGCACGTTGCAAGAGTCACGAGAGCCATGGAAATGCCGCTTGTCCTGCTACGATCCGCATGGAAGACCAGAGGTGTTGTTCTATTTCGTCCAGGAAAACGATGAAAATGGTTAACTGAAGCTCACGTGCGCAGGTTATTGGGCCCCAGACGTCGAATCATGACAGTTTTAGGGATCGAAGGTGTGGCGAATATCGGAGTGATGTGGTGTAGACACCGCACGAGCACGTCGAGGAGACTGTGCATGGCGCGTTGCAGCTCAGCTAGGCAACATACTTGCTTAATCAAGCTCTGTTGTCCGAGGCCCTGGAATCTGCGAGTCGCTTCCATTCGTGCAGAACTCTAGAAGTGAGGGCACCTTCACAAATTTCGGAATTTCTTACCATGAGACGTCGTTGTGTTACCCGGAGTCGACTTGAACGTGTGAGCATGTCCTCCGTGGCGTGCCACTCCATGCATGCGCATGCCGTATGAAGACTGGACGCCCATCAGGTGATCAGTGTCGGGTGCATCTGGAGAGCTGAATCGAAGAACGGACCTGGAGTCCGGAGTTAAGAACGTGCGCTCGATGCCTGCATGTCCTCTGGGGCCAGATACGTAAAAAAAACATGCATCACATCATTGAAGGGCGAATGAAATGCCTTCTACAGTATACATAATTCTAGCGGAAGGGAACCCTAATGACGGAGTCCGTCCCGAATATCAGCACAGTGAGAACACCTTCAAATTGTTAAATAATGGCACATACCTAGTGTTGGTTAGCCCGGCTTGCCCACCAAACAGCTTACACCAGATCTATGATTTCCACTTCCGCCACCAGCTCTTTCAAGAGCGCGGTGCCTCTTTCCGTCTCCTCTATGTCTCTCGCCAGCTCCTCTGCGTCGCTCTCTACCTCCATCTCATCATCCGGCAAGTAATTCATTCGCAAACTCTTTAATGCTCCAACGCCCCTATTCTTCAGAACCTCCGCGAGTATCGTTACCGGTATACCCATCGTCCCGAGTGTCTCCAGTCTCTGCATGTTGAGTCCGTTGAGCATTAACAGCAAGAACTTCTTATCGCTGTACCCATCCCAACTCACGTGGAACATGCGGACGCTGGGGAGGCGGTCGAGTAGATAGTGCATCTCGGGATCCGTCCTAATGGCACGGCTGTTGGACAAGGAAATGGTACCGCTGCTCGTGCCAGCAGAGGAGAACTCGAACGTATCGTTGTCCGTGCTACATGCTATAGACAATTTCGCGGTAGTCGGAATCGCAGTGATAGTGCCCATGACGAGCGCGGCATAATGACAGAGGGAGGATGGAAGCTGCCAGGCCTGCAAGTCGAGGTTCTGTAGCCTTGGTAACGAGACAGGTGGAGTGGCAGCAACAGTGCTGAGCTTCGTGTCGGCGTCAAACAGCACGCCGTAAGCTGTAGCGACTCGAGCTCCGGACACCCCACAAGCACGTCACGGAAAGTCTGCAGACTGAGCGAGACGGATGCCCCATGATACAGCCGCACATGTAGATGTACGAGTCCACGGTATAGCGGGAGCGTCCAAGGCAACCACACACCCGTGAGGTCGAGTATCCGTAGTGCAGGCGTCGATGCAGAGCCCAGCAGGAGTGTGTCCGTATATATATAGTTTTTGCGCGACCCTGTCTTGAGGACCAATTCGTGAAGCAGTGGAAGGGCGAGAGGGAAGTTCTCGAGGAGCTCGGGATTCAAATGGATGGGTAGAGAGAACTTCATACTTGCGATGCGTGGCGCGAGGTTGGATATAATGCGATAATCTTCAGGCCCAGGACTCCTATGTCGATCATTTAAAACTCGGAATGCGATGTGAACTGGGATGTTCTGGGAGCGCTTCACGGCGAGGGCAGCGTATGCAGTCCGGCGAAGGTTGATGTACTTCCACAGGTTCGGGGACGAGAGCGTGATGGACCGCCAGGAAGTGCAGACGGTGCCCAATTTCGCGAGCTCCTGGCCCTGTTTCTTAGAAGGGCCGAAAACACGAAGGGAAATGATGGCGAGAAATAATTCCGTAGGGAGGATGTGAATGGGAGCGAGGGCGTTGAACTGCGTCAGAAGGGACTTGAGAGGAGCTGATGCGGACAGCGGAGTGGCGAGGATCTCGTCCAAGGTGTAGGGGACGACGCGGGGCTGGAGGGCAGAGAATAACGAGACAATGCGCTGTTCGAGGTGTTTTCGAGCGCGTGCACGGGATGCCATGTCGTCAGAGACATGTTCAGAGGTCATTGGGTCGGCATCATTAGCACGAAGCACCGACTGCTGCGCGACAGTGTCCGTTCGTTCCGCTATATCGTGCCAAATCAAACATTGCAACCGGGCCAAGCACGACAGGCGGACATACCTGGCGCGTCAAATGACATAGCACTCTCCGAAGATCCGCGTTTGTGTTGGCACGATCAACTTCTGTGACTGGATGCTATCGGACGACAGAAACTCTGTATTTGAGGCCGAGGAAATGAGAGGCGATCGGTTGAGGCTCGCTTATACTGAAGTCATAGGCCTTGAACTTTATAGTGTCGTGGTAGGTTGAAAGCTGCGTTTGCAAGTCGGAGTTGGCCATTGAGAACTGTGCAGTGCATGGCCGTCGGTAACATGTTGACTTTGAGCGTAAGGCGGGTGACAAATTCTGCTAGTAAGCACGGTTGCGCCGCTGCTGTTCAGAGAGATCCGCTCGTTCAAATTAACCTGCATCGTGGATAGCCCAAGTGCAATTGGCGGACATACCGGGCATATACGACATAGCCTCCGTGTACCTGCGCAGACACGCAAAAAAGTACGGAAAAGCCCGTGCTGTATTTGAGACTGGCAAGACAGCAAGAAACGATTGGTTAATGTCCTTGAAGGTGATGAGGTGAGAGTCTTTCAACGAGTGATAGTCTGGGAAAACCGGAGTCCGGAGTCGCCGGCCCGAAGGCGCTGAACGACAGTGGTTTTGTACTACGAAGACTGCGTCGCTACCATGGCCGCTATAGCTCGACGCCCTCTGACCTCTCGTCCTCTGGACCTTGTCTACTTCGCATTTTTCCTGGTACGTCTATAAACCCCACCCGTTCTAGCTCATTGTTTGACCAAAGTTCAGATCCACATACCAGCTACCCTGCTGATCGACCTCCAGGCATTATATCCGGAGAACCTCGTCCCTTCGATAGTCAAAGTCATCCCGTCATGGTACGTGGCGATGTCGGGCGACCCTCTGATCGGGGGTGCGATGGGCTTCTTCGCGAACCAAGCTGAGCTGGCTTGGTTCACAATATTCCTATGCCTCGAGGCGTGAGTGCTGCTTGGCCTTTGAAGATGGTTTCTGACTGACGCCCTTGTGCTAGCGTGTTCCAGTTGCCAACATTCGTGTTAGGAGCGCGAGGTCTCTGGAAAGGTACGCATATGAGCCCCGCCTCTCTACTCGTACTCCTCGACCCATCTAACCACGCGCGCTTTCTAGATTCACGGGCCATTTATGTCCTCCTTCTGATCTATGGCGCGTCCACGAGCACAACGACTCTCGCCTGCTTAGCCGTGCTCATGAACACGCCAACGACATCTCCGGAGACTCTTAACAAGGGTATTGTCTCTGTAACATTCGAGCAACGCATGATGCTCTTGTCGAGCTATGTGCCGTTTTTACTGCTCCCCTTGTATATGACGCTGGACATGGCGTTCCGCGTGAGGGCCCTGGTCGCGTCCGGACTTCGAGCGGAAAAGGCGAGCAAAGGGCGCTAAAATATGTCTAGTCTCGATTTACTCTGAAATAAGTAGAGTCTGTCGTTTTCTATGCTCTGCTGTGTCCTGCTCTCAAATACTAAAGATCTATATCAACGTGGACTGGAGAGCCTCGAGTGACACAATTTCTGTTCCGAATTGCCGCTGTTCAGATAGCACGTGACCGCGACGCGTCCCCTTGACCCTGCATCGTCAGCTGGGCCGACGCGTCCTCTTCCTCTTCCTTCTCTCCATCACCACAGAAAGTCGACCCAGCGTCCACCTTCTGATCCTGTCTTTTTCCGGTCACAAAAACATCAAAAATTTGATTCTACAGCTCTCGACTCGGACGCATCACAGTCGCTCTCTCTTCTACTCGTCATACGACCAATAACGCCAAACCAAAGATACAGAAAGTGAGGGCAAGCGGATACAGCGAATTGAACTTTTGATGGGTTATATGCGAACTACACTTATGATCTTCTTCTAGTCACCGATGGATAGCGCCATGCCCGCTTCTTCTGCAACAAACCCCAATGCTTCTATCCTCCCAGCAACAGCCGCGACCCCGCGGGTCACAACCGTCATCGTATCCATCATCTGCGGACTGCTTGCCTCTTGTCTTTTTATCGCCGTACGTATACAATCCTGCCATCGAATACTCAACCCAACGGGGCGCATATATATGTATATGCAGGCCATCTTCCTGATCATCCGCTGCCGCACCGACAAAACCGCCACTCCATCTCGCCGCCGCCGCTCTTCCTCAGTCTTCGAACCCAATGGTTGGCACCACATGTACAAACCCGATCCTCCCGATCATGACGAGCCTGTGTTGAGCTTCTTGTCCTTGGAGAGTAGAGCCTCCGTGTCGGTGACGTCCTCCGCTGCTGTAGTCCTATGTAACTGACAGGCCGCCGCAGACACGAACCGCCGCCTACGTACACGAACGCCGTATCTCTGAGCCAGCGCTACGCCACGACCGCCTGGCACGGAAGCCTCGTCTAACGTTCTCTCCCTATATTTCACTCGCTCGGACGAACTTTCTCTGCTTCGCCTATGGTGCTTTACGGACACAAACACATCGGACCATGGACCGTCCCGTCTCTCTCTTTCTGTTGCTTCCCTCTGGACTACGCTTTGCTTCTGCTGTCACGCTCTCTCTGTTGGCTCATCTGCATATACCCCTGCTCTCTCGTTCCGCTGTATGCCCCAAAATTCCAGACTCACGGACCTTCCTTAAGCTTACACAAACCTCTCCTCATTCCTGTCGTCTCGTCTCGTGTCCTGCCCTATCCTGTAAAAAGAAATACCACCTATGTACACCGTGTCCCACCGTACGCGTACGCGTATCCCTAGCCATCGTAAATTATGCAATTATTTCAGCGCACCCAGCAGTGCCATGCGATTACAAACAGGAACTCGAGAAATGCTGTCCGAAGAGGGGTAGGTACCATAACTTTGAATTCCTCTCGACTCCCAAATGTCCGCGGGCGAACCGGGTGGCAAAGCCGTGCTGCCCACATGTGTAAGCAAAAAAAGAGATGGTAACGAGTGGGGGAGGGGGGAATTGTACCATGCCAAAGTCAGAGTTTGCGNNGGGGCGGGTGAGAGGAGGGGAGGGGTAGGGAGGGAGACGTAACAGTAACATGGGGGATATGTGTTATATGTAGGTTATGTAGCTAGCGAGCGGGTCCACTAGGTGAGGCGAGTCAAATTGCAAAGCGAGATCTAAAATATTTGGGCCGCCGCCGCCTCCGTGGCGCGCCGGCAGGTAGAACATACACAATGGATGAATGGATGATGGATGGGTAATAGAACGAAGAGAAGATAAATGTCGCGGTACGGGCAGGGGAAAGGCTCACCGTCGCCTCGAGCTCTGCTGCTGCTGCCACACTGCAAGCGGCACATCCTCCTCGCCTCCGCCCTCCGGGCCCTCGCTCGTCCGTGGTCTCCGCGCGGGCGACGCGACCGTCGCATGCGCGCTCGTCGTCTTGCGCGTCTTCCCGTTCAGCGACACAGGCGGGGGCTGCGGCGTCGCCGTCGCCGAGCGCGAGCGCCCCGGTGCCTTCACGCTCCCGCCCGCCCCCACGCCAGGCTGCGGGACGCGCTCCGACGACGGCGCGTACCGGTTTTGCGGGGGCGGCGAGCGCGAGTGGCGCGGGTTGGCGTGGCCGCCCGGAGGCGACTTCGTGCGCTGTGACGGCGGGTTCGACGACACGCGCGTCACAGGCGTTGGTGATGAGGGCGACGGGTACTGCGGCAGATCAGGGTCGATGGGCGGCATCGCGCCCGGGGGGGAGTTGCGGGCTCCCCGACCGCTGCGGCACATGATTCTGCATGGGTGTGTTGGGTACTGCTGTGCCAAAGTAATGGATCGGCGTGCGCTGGGGCTGCGGCTGTGCGACCGACGACGACTGGGAGCCGCCTTGGTATCCGGGCTGCGAGGGTGCCAACCCGCTGCGCCCTGAGGAGGGCGGGCCGCC
Source organism: Dentipellis fragilis (assembly GCA_004679275.1). Classification (NCBI taxonomy): domain Eukaryota; kingdom Fungi; phylum Basidiomycota; class Agaricomycetes; order Russulales; family Hericiaceae; genus Dentipellis; species Dentipellis fragilis. The sequence continues at coordinate 26,558 of SEOQ01000337.1, forward strand.
ACCGTACCCATACTCCTGCTCCATGGCGCGGTGCTGCATATCGTACTGAGGCCCGCGCACCGGCATTTCTGCCTTGCGGTTCCCCGCACCTGTGCCTGCCGCTGGCGTCTTCGTCAGGCTGCCTCTGCGGGACTGCGCCTTCTGCTCAGCACGCTCCCGCTCCCGCTCCCGTTCCTTCTCTGCCTGCTCTTTCTCTGCGCGCTCCCGCTCCTCTTTCTCCTTGCGCTCTGCGTCCTGTCGCTCTTTCTCCTCAGGAGATGCATTCTGTGCGTTCTGCGCTGCCCCGCCCGCCCCAACAGCGCCCGCGCCCCGCGGCACCAGCCGCGGCACCCGGCTGCTGTTGCGCCTTGTTGATCACGCCGAGGTACCAGAACATAAGATTGCTAATGAGCACCTGCTCGTACAGCGCGCGGCGCGGATTTGCGAGTTTGATGTGGCTGAGCCGGTAGATCGCGCGCTCGACGTGGATCGGGTATCGAGAGTAGTTGTTGACACCCGGGAGCTGCGGCGAGGGCGAGGGCGTGCCGCTCTTCGACTTGGACGCCCCGAGCAGTGCGACAGCCGCCTCGCGCCCCGCGTTGTGCCCATGGTGGCCCATCCCGTGAGCACTGCTCTCTTCGTGTTTCTTCTTCGAGCCGCCGAAGAGCGAGCCGAAGGAGAAGGTCGACTGCTTCTCCTTCTCCTTCTCTCTCTCCTTGTCGCGCTCGCGCTCCAGCCGCTCCTCCTTCTTGCTCTTCTTCTCCCCACCCCACTTCCCGAACAGACCCTTCTTGTCCTTGTCCTTCCGCTGATCTGACGGGGCAACCGTGATCTGCGAATTTGTACGCTCAGGCAAGACAGGCCGGACAGGCTGCGAGGAGGGTTCATTGTATGACATGGACGCGCGATTCTCCGGAGATGGTGTGCGCGAGGGAGTTTCTACGGGCGCGGGGGGTAAGGCTTGGAACGGCTGCGGCTGCGGGTGGCGTAGCGG
>SEOQ01000338.1:0-27523 GCA_004679275.1 Dentipellis fragilis
TTCAACTCCATCCGTCAGGGGTCGACCCACTTATTTCTATTCGCAATCGCGATATTCACTCCGCGGCGTCTCCGACGCCCACGCCGCCTCTCGTCGTCTGAGACAATTCACCGGGCCTTGATCAGCATCGCGACCGCAGGATAATACGCGTGAGCTTCAATCGGCGCTCGATCTCCAGCAGGCGCCCGTACGTGGTGCTTGGCAGTCCAACGCTCATTCACGCTTCCTTCCTGCTAAATGCTCCGAGAAGGCCGGAAAGGTTGTTACCAGGACAGGCTGTCTTTTCTGATAGCTGTATCTACTCCAGATCTCATCTCGCTTATCCTCCGCCACAGCACCTAGTCAGGGGCTCCGCTCGTTGTCCAGCTTCCACCGGGTGCGTTCAGCGTTCTAGCTACGCTGCCCCGGGCTATCCCTTATGGATCCTCTTGCCTGCCGGCTAGACGTGTCGCCTGCCATGCACATTCTTCGAAACTACTGCTCCATGCGACCCCGATGGTGCGTCCCGCTTATTTAATGTTCGTTTTCGATCCCCTCACACTCGAGTAGCGTCATTGACCCACATTCGACCAATGCAAGCGAGGCTGCTGCACCTCATCGTGCCGTCAAACGTCGCACCGCGTGCAGTGCCTTTCCCCTTCTTCCGCCGCCCTACTATCAATTAAACATCTTTTCGCGTTCTAGATCCGCATATCAATCCAGGAATCAGGGTACCTCTCTCGTCCATTCACGGCCCGGGAATACAGCCCACAAAGCAATGCGCAACCTCTGTAACTACGNGTTGACTGCATCAGGGCGGGCACGATCCTCCATGGCTCAGGTGCTGCACGACGTCTGACCGCGAACAAGACGTGCATGTGGCTCGTGTCAGAACATCGCAGTCTTCGGCGGAGAATGCAGCCTTTGAATCCCCATTTTCGTCCTTCATTTTCCCGTCCGAGTCCACTGCGGGACTGACCGAGCTTCCCGTACATGGCGCCGACTCTTACGTTGTGCTGACGGCTGGCGTCTCGCGCACCCTCGTGGGACCAGCACAGACCATCCGCCGGTATGTCAGAATTCATCTGCCTCGGTCCTTGACGCGTCGGAATAACACACCGTTCCGTAAATGAAAATAGCGTCTCCATTCCCTCGAGGCCATGTGTTCCATGAATGCGTCCGCTAGGTCGCCGGGTCGGATGCGGCGGGTGTGGCGAACGCTGCCGTCGTTTCATTTCCACAGGAAACGCCTTCATCTCATCTACATGACGTGGACACTTAGATCCCGGCGCCTTCATCGGCGTCGCGCTCTCCATCCTTGTCAAACTTCAACGGTGTGAAATCGCTTCGTCGATCTGACTCGTTGCAGATTAGTTAGCCCTGATAGGGGCGCACCGTCATGAAAATTTGACGCCGCTTCCAGCTCGTGCCAGTGTCCCTGCGGATCGAATCATAGCTTCCCTCCTGGAGAATCATACGATTTGAACCGCTATCCATCCAAGAAATTCAAGGCAGAGATGCAGGGCCCGAGAACGGCGCGTTCCAATGGTATCTTGCATCTTATCTTTCTGCTGGACCGTTCTGACCTCGCATGATCCAGGCTCGGATCATGCTCAAGTGCGTATCACCACCTTGAAACCGTTCACGAGCACACCCGCTTTGAGCCATGCGCAACTATCTTTCACAAGGGTTAGGCAGATGAGGCAGCCGCCGGCGTACCCATCGGCTGGTCCATGAAAAACCCACAAGCGCGCCATGGATGTGGTATGACCTAACACTCGCAAGCTCAAACTCATACACTGGCATGCCCCTTCGTGCATGAGGTGCGGATACTTTCCGGCTGCCAGTCCATTTCTGAAATGTGTCACAATGCAGAAGTGTGTTTGACGGACATAATTAGGAGCTTGCTGGGAACGCACTCCGCTGCGTGGGGGGACCCCATGACGAGCGCAGCAGGACAGCAGCATTTTTTACCGTATGTACGTGCGACGATCCGGCTCCTGTATGTCGTGAGTGTTATGAGACGTTTCAAATACACCGTCCGCCGAGAGCACGGGTACTCCAGCCCGCAAGGACGTTCTTGCCAACAAGCCGTTACTTTTGCAGGAGACGTCTCAGGTCGATGCGCACCGCGAAGAGTTCGATGTGAAATAACTTGTCATCATCGCACGGCCACTGTGAACGCCAGTATGTCATGCATGACTGGCGCAGGGCAACACCGCGGCGTCGATGTGACCATAGCGGGGCGTGGCGGAGTTCACATGGCCAGATAAGCGTGAGTGCATGCTAAACCATCGCGCACTAGGGCGTCATCTGGAAAAGACGTGCAGAAATCTCGGCCGCCGAGGACCTCGGTGCGAGCTGGACTTCGAAGATCTGCCCGTCTTTCCTGGGACGCGGAATTCCACAATTCAGCGGGCATCACTCGTGCGGAGCCGTCTTCGATGCCTCCCTCTAACCCCCTGGCCCATCCACGTACAAAGACACAAGGCGCGTCGCGAGATTCCCGCTGGTCCGAGCGGGCCAGCCCCAAGGGCCTCGATGGCATGGACAAAGTACGTGCTAGGAACCGCGCAGCGTTCTCAAACAAACTCTAGATCACGTCCGACGAGATGTTCCCGCCGGAGCCTGCCACAACGTGCACAGCGCACGCTCCACCAGCGCTCGATGCACGCCCTCGTCCGGAGGGCCATCGAGCGCACTGATCTCAAGTTTGCGAACACTTACCCACGCCGCGACGTGCGCCCGGCGTGCTGGCGTCTGCATCTGTGTCGGGGCTCGGAATCCGATGGAATGATAATGGGAGGCACGACGAGCCCGAGCGGGGGCCCCGCACCGCGCGTCGAACAGTCAAACTTCGCGCATCGGTGCATGTGGGGACGGTGACAGAATGGAGCCCTTCGCCAGAAATCCCGCGGGCCTTGACCTTCCCTTTCTCGGCGTGACTGCTCACGTCACTTCGCACATGAGGTGACACCGTACAGATTCAGAACCCGTTCTGGAGCGTTCTCATTGAAAATGGCCGCTCTATTGCAGCTCGCCGTCGCGCCTGTGGCCGCCCCATGCCCAATACCATAAGAGCGAGGCCCTCGCGCCTACCACCCGTCGTCATGCTGCCTCTCCCGGCGAGCAGACCGTGATGCCTGCAGGCCCTTTATCCTACATCCGAGCAGGCCATATGACGGCGACGAGCACCCCCGCCGCAGCCAGCCAGCATCACAGCTGGCCGTCCGCAGTCGCTGGGAGGTGTGTCTCCGCCCACTTCCCAATCCACCACCGGCACATGCCCTTCCGCACGCCGAGCGACGCTACGTCGATTCCCTTGACTGCCATCGTTCCCCGCCAGACGGTGTCCTCCTCTCTACCCACGTCGTCGCCGACGCCGCTGCCGCCATCGACCCAGACGATGCCCGCCGCTTCAGAAAGACGCAGGAAGTGGGTGCAGTGCTCTGGGCGCGTGTAGATTCCGGCGCCAACGTACGTGCACGAGGACGTATTTTTGGCGAGGAGGGCAGTGAGCGAGGCGACAAGGACGGAGTGGGCGCGGTCGAAGTGCAGCAGGTCGGAGAGGACGACAATGTCATATCCTGCCGCAGACGCGGGAGTGTGCTCGGATACTCGGCGCCTGCGAAGAAGCTTTCTGAGCTGTCGCGGCTGTGGGAAATTTTGCAATTTTCTTTTTTACTTACAGCAGAAGACCGGCGTCCTGTCCCCATTCATAGCCGTCACAATACACCTTGCAATCACTGTTGATAGATCCACGATTCCTTTCTAGATTTTGTTCCAGGTTCCCTAGGATCCCAGCGTCTGGGTAGTCCGTGACGACCACGAGCGACGGCGGCTCTGGCAGAATGGACGCCACGAACGAGGGTACAGCTGCCCCTGCGCCTAGTTCAATCACTAGCGGGCACAGGCCCCATGTAAATATTGTTATATGGAGAGATCTGTCTCTGTGCTTACTGGTGCGTCCTTTTACCGGGAAAATATTTCTTTCTATCCGCTCTGCGAGCAGCAACGACGGCGAAAATATATGGTCCGCCAATAGTGTATTGGCCTTGAGATATGGCCATCAGCGGGTAAAATCACTTGCACGATGCGTCAGGTACGAGGTCGAGGCATACCTTCCCTTCCTTCGCCTCTAATTAAGCAATCCGGTTGCAAACTAACCAATGCAGGGAAGTACTTACCTTTCGGGCCGTTGTCAATGTCAAAGGTCCGTACGAAAAGCAATGTTGATCTTCCCGATCATGCTCCTCTTCCCCGAAGAAAGTCAGAGAATCATTCAAGATATCCTCGACGGTTTCTTGATCCATCTTACGGGGGGCGTGAATTTTGTTGTTCGAATACTGAGTCGCAGGCGGTGCGATTGACAGATCGCGTGCAGGAAAATCAGAAGGCACGACGAGCCCGAGCACTTATCACGTGTCACGTGTACGTGTTTAATGACCCAACGCCAGTTGATCATCTTGATGCGCCCCGCCTGTCCTTGGGACGAAAGCGGCAAAGGGTCTTACTTATCAGCTTGATCTTAAAGGGCAAGGTTCGTAGTAAGTATGATGTTGTTGTGTCAAGAAGAACCATTATGCATCAAGCCCGCTCCGAGAACTTTGCATCAAATAAAGCAAGTTTCCCCCGTAGGACAGCTTCTCGGGACAGCCTCGACACCCTGCAAGCAGTGCCTTGTGCGATACCAAAGGGGTTTTGGTGGGTACACACCTCCGTTGTGAAACACATATCAGATGCCCATGCCAGCCTGGCTCTCGGGAATCAGACCCTAAAGGGGGACAATGTTCGTGATAACGAGCACGGAGGTGTCATATTGAATGCATGTCATACCATCAAGAACTTGAACACGCGGAAAGATAGGGACGGGGACAGTGTAGCTGGTCCAAGGCACAGCCTACGTCGTCCACCACCAACGCTGCAGCACCTATATATGAAGAATGAAAACATGTGTCCTATCCGAGCGACATGAAGCCGATGGCCAGATATAAGATACACGTGTGCGGCAGGCGCCGCCGGTGCTCCTTTGTCCTCGGAGGAAAGAGGCGAAAGGCGTCAGGCAGCCAAGTACCGATAGCTCTCGCCACTTAAACACAACCCACGACCGCCACCAACAGCTTCATCCCTCTTCCAAGCAGCAGTCGACACTGCAAGGATAGCTTGGCCTGTGTTCAGCGACCCCTGCTTCGTTCTCCCAAGCGCGCTCGCAAAACGTGCTGAGCAAGGCCTGGAAGGCACAAGTAGAAGCCCCGTTCCGGATTGGGAGTTCCTTTATGCATAATATGGAAAGACTTTGGTTTGTGTTGTGCACCTGGGCACCAAACTCAGCCCGGTGCGCATACGTCCGGAGGGACGATTCCATTCTTTGCTTACGCGCAGAAACATCCGTTCCGGCACGAATGGGCTATTGTTCGTGGAACAAAGCGATCCGCACGTTTCGCACCCGTCGCGGCGCCACGGAGTTATTGCTGTGGTGCAGAGTAGACGCTGTGGAGGGCGGCTGCTCGCAGTTTCAAGGCCATGGCAACATGGATGAGGTGGCCGTGAGGGGAAGATGAAGCAAAGCAGAGGGCAGCGCGCGAGGCGGGGGCGGGACGGTCGGGCGGAGGGACCAGGAAAGGGAACAACGGGGCCGCCCGATGCGGACGGACGCCGGTGCGGGGCGGTGTAGCCGGCGGATGCATGTGGCTACTTGCTACAAGCGCGGAGAGCCACGAGAACTCACTCTCTCAATTACCTCTCTCAACACCCACACCATCCCTTTCCTCTCCCATCCCGCCCATCTTATCTTCCTTCCAAAACTGTTTTTGACTTCATGATAAAGCTCGCTCTGGCGATGCCATACAGCAGCGACGACGAGCATCCGCAGGCGGGGCAGGGCAGGAGACGAAGCGTTGATGTCGGCGGCCTCGCTCTGGCGCTGGGAGAGGAAGGCTCTGGACAAGGCTGGGTTGGCTGGGACCAGTGTGCACGACGAGGCCCATCGTGCGTTGCCCTCTCTATCTCTTCCAAGTCAGCAGACTGAACCTGTTTCATTTCCACAGTTACGCCGAGCTTCTCAGCGACATGTATACCCACACCCACATCGCCATCAGCACCGAAGACCACTGTCAGTCTCACTTGCATGTATTGTCTGTGCGGCTGCTGACAGTCTTCCAGGACTCCTCTTGTCATACCCGATACAACTCGCACACGTCTGATAGACTCCCTTGACAGTTGGCACTTCGAGCCCCACAAGCTCCCAGATGAAGAAGTTCTTTTCTGTGCACTTATCCTCTTCGAAACACTTTTTCGAATTGAGGGACTGTCGGAGGCCGTGGAAGTGTCTATCAGTGAGTCATGCTTGCGTCTGCCCCGCCTCGTGTTGCTCAGTGACGTTTTCTGCCATTTGAAGATCAAGTCTCGGATCTTCTATGCAATCTCCGCCAAGTCTACCGTAGCCAGAATTCGTACCACAATTTCGAACATGCCGTCGACGTGCTTCAAGCGACGCATGCCATGCTTCGCGCTGCTGGCCGGGTACCCCCAGTATCGATCCTGCTGGAGCGCAAGCGGCGAATGTGGAAACCCGATAAAACTCGGAGCGATAATCCTCTTATCTCCTGTCTGAATGAGCTGGACCTCTTTTGCTTGTATGTCGCCGCCATCGGCCATGACGCCGGTCACCCTGGGTTAACAAACGTATTTATGGTAAGTTCTCGATAGTTACTACATCCTGATCCTTGACTCATTTCTGCAGAAAAATGCCAAAACACCACTATCATCCCTCTATGAGCAGTCGGCTCTGGAGCAGATGCACTGTACGCTGTTGATCCATGTCCTTCGGCGGCAAGGGTTGGGTTTTCTCCTTGATAACCCTAAGAACGGAACAAGCTTCCGCAAACTCCTGCTGGAAACGGTCTTGGCAACTGATATGCGTGTGCACCTCGATTTCATGATCCGTCTCGAACGCCTGGTGAATGGCGAGCAGACCGACTTGTGGAAGCAGAAGGTACTGATTTGTCAAGCTATCATTAAATGTGCCGATATCAGTAACCCGGTTAGTCCCTTCATCCCATCGCCTATCGCTCTCATGGCTCATTGAACAACAGTGCCGGCCTCTGCGAGTATCGCAGCATTGGGCGGCTGCTCTCACGGAGGAATGGTCATCCCAGGCTACCTTGGAGCGATATCTACAGCTACCGCCCACGGTACAAACATCCGATGGCCCTCTTCAAGAGGCCAAGGGACAGGTTTTCTTCATACAGCAATTTGCAAAGCCGCTTTTCGACCGCACGACATTAGCTGTTCCGGGTAGGTTCCTTTGGCCGCTCTATATCCTAATGCCCCTCTGATGTGCACTGCAGCAATGAAGCCTTACGCGACTCAATGTGCCGACAATTTGAAAGTGTGGCAACATCGCGTCAGTTCCTTATCTGAGACCCCGTCATCAGGGCCTTCGGACGAGCGCTCGTCGTCACCTTCGCAATTTCCAGAAGACTTCCGGGATGCTTTCCCAATGACACTTCCTCCCGTCTTTTTCCGTGCAGAGCATGACGATCGTCAATCCATGGACTGGCATTCCGCCCAAGGCTCGTCTGATACGTCCTTGCCGTCTTCGTCGCGTTCGTCGTCGCCATCCCCAGTGCGGGCAACTATCCCTCTTTGCCCCGTTGCGTCGGCCCCAGCATCCTCTACCCCAGGCTCTCTTCCGCCGCTTTCAACGGCTAGTACAAGCACAGCCGCAAGCACGTCGACGCCGAGCCCACATTCTCCCCCAATCTCGCCAAGCGACCTCCGTTCCGAGTATTCCGATACACCCTCGCGACTCTCCACTCTGGCTCTGAGTACAGTTGGCAGCTTGAATCCGAATGGAACTGCAGCAATCCGCGCTGCATACAAGGCTAGCGTCCGGAAGAAAACGAGCTTCCATCGAAATTCCTGGAATCCGACGCCAACTGCATTGCCTGCATTCTTTGATGAGCCCCCCATGCCAATCCCTCGGCAAGAGCGGCTTCCGCTTCCCACAGTGAATGCCGTATAACGCTACACGCCGCGTCGTCGCTGGCAGTGGACCCCCGGTTGTATCCTTTATGTCTCACACATCATGACCGTGGACATTGTATCCATCAGCTGGACAGTGTTTGAGCTACTCTCGTGTCACGCGCTTCCCCCATCGGCCCCATCCTAGTAGTATTACCCATATCTATCTATATCATCTCTCCTCTTCATTGTAGCTATTTCGTTTCCCCCGGTGTACTGTCTACTGTCCAATGTCTATCCGTCTGTCCCAGTTTACTGCGCTTGTCTCTCCCCTGTCGTCATCGGTTGGTCTTCGTTGTTGTTTTCCGTGTTTTGTGTTGCATCCCTATGTTTCTTTTGGTCCTTGGGCTTGAGAATGTGGGTTTTGTTTCCTTTCGTGTTTTGCTGTGTTCGCCTTGTTTGGCGCCGTGTAACCCCCTTTTCACGGCGCTTGTAATCAATATTCGTTCACAAACGGCCTTAGGAATACAGTCCGAATGGCATTTCAGTTCACTGGTCGTAAGAAGCCCCATGGGTGGATATTTGAATGGTCAACCAGAGAATCGCGTGAAAATATATTTGGTGCCTGACTGATGACGATATAAAGACTATCAGTACAAGGACCTGTTGGCAGTGTTGGATCGAGTCAGATCCATGGTGGTGATATATGTTGCTGTGACGTGATTCTGCAGTACTTCTCTAATCTACATATCTAACCAAACTGATCAAAGGGGTCCAGGGGATATCCAAACATCTAGACGATCTCGTCCACCTTCGAGCGGTGGATGCAGAATCCCTGCGGATCGGATCAGTAAGCGCGGCAGGGGTCGACTTCAGTTGCAGGGGGACTCACAGGCACGACCCATTCCTTGCAGCTGCAGCAGACGCCCGCCCAGTCGTAGTTTCCGAGCTTTGCAGAGCACTTCTTGTTGGGGCAGAGAATCTTGCCCGCAAGCTGGCCTTCCTCGAGGAAGAAGTCCATCCATTTCATCTAGAGAACCAAACATGTCAACCGGAGTCGACTCATGCCGCGAGGCGAGAAACTTACAGGCTCGACAAAATAACCGGAGCATTTGGGGTTTGCGAGGATGGGCGGGCTGATGCTCGCCTTGTCGCGTGCGGACGGCACGATAGGCGACATGCCCAGTGGCATAGGAGAGCGCAGAGCAGCAAGCTTCGGGTTCGCATAGAGCTGGGCTGCAAGGTCTGAAGGGTGTTGGAAGGCACTAGGGGGAAGACCGCCAGAGGGTCCTTTGGTCAAAGGGCCTGGCTTGGGGGAATCTGTGGCCATAGCCTCGGGGGAGGTTGTGGAGGGTACGGGCGGACTGGAGGCGGAGGGTGCTTTTGGAGAGGCAACGGTAGTACCTTCTGGGATGGTGCCTGACGCAGCGTTGGAAGCAGATGGCGCTGGTAGTGAACGAGAGTTTGACTGAAGTTCCGCGGAGGCGGGTTTGGGTTTCGGCAGGACAACGTCTTCGTCCTCCGAGTCCAGCGCTGACATCGATAAGGCAGAGGCAAGGCCGCCTAAGGAAGCCATGCCTTCGGATCCCGATGGTCGTCTGATTCTTGGCCTGTCGGTGCCCGACCCTTTTCGGGACCGCGCGGATGTTCGGCGCTGCACAGGCGCATCCTTCTCCTTCCCTTCTTCAGCGTCGCCCTTCGTACCGTCGCCTTCAACATCATCTTCGGTCTCAAGCGCCGACATCGACAGCGATGCAGCGAGACCGCCAAACACGCCGGATCCTTCGAAGGCCAAGAGCGAGGGTCTGCGAGGCCGACTGTCACTTCCTGAGCCCGAACCAAGACGGGAGCGGGGGGCAGGGGCGGCAGCCCCAGAGGATGGTCTCCGAGAAATAGTAGTGGATGGTCGCCGTGAGATGTGCCGCGGGTCGTTCATAGATGGCCGGCGAGAGGTGATGGGTGAGAATGCGATGGCAGGTGTTGGGGGGCCAAGTTGACCATGGTCAAGCATATGCTCGCGTGACGCAAGCTCAGTTCTATAAACACACGTGTGAGATTTGAATAGGCGACTGGCACGATGATTTACTAACCGACAATGTTTGCAGCGGATACGCCGACGTGGACCACCCGGAGTTGGAGGAGCAGAATCTGACGGTGTGCGAGGAAACCTCGCAAACATATCGGTTTCGGGGGCCGACCCGTCCCCGTCTGCAAACAAAACTTAGCCGTGCCCTCATTTCGACGAGGCGCAATTTCACTTACTAAGTATCTCATCCACCGCACGCTCCAGATAAAACATGCGTGTGGCCTTGTCACGTCTCGAGACCTTGAACGCAGCCTGGTGGAAGATATCTAGCTGGCGCATGAAGCCCTCGTTTGGGCTAACTGCAATTATCAATATGCGAAAAGTATGCACACATGACAGAGACGTACTGTGCAGATGGGCGGGCTTTCCGGATAGCTTCTAGAGCACCGTCGACGTCGAGATTTTGCGAGTACATGAGGTATGCCGCGACAATGGTCGCGCTTCGACCTGCGATGAAGTTAGCATCCCAGCTGCACCCACAAAATCTTCCTACGTACTCATGCCTGCCTGACAATGCACAAGTACGCCCCTGTTTTTGTCTAATTCCGCCTGGATGAACGCGATCGATGGGAGCAGATGCTGCAGAATGTCTGCGTCCTCGGTATCGTCTAGATTTATTTGAAATTTCAGGAAAGTCTGCCTGATTTCAGTCACGAGGTAATCGAGCACAGACAGGATCGACTGACCTCTTGAATAGACACCCGACCTCGCATGGCAGTGAGAACGCTGTGTATATTCTTCTCTTGCAAGGTCTCCGCATCTTGTGCACTCAGTAAGTCACCAACCCAGAGGTCGGGCAGCACCTCGTCCATATGGCTGTATTCGTGTGCCATGACGACGGTCTTGCGACACGGCCAATGTGCACAAGCTGGTAGTGGATTGCGTATCGGTCGTGCGTGGAGGGCCAGTCGAAGAGGGTGCCCAGGCACGATACCGAGCTCCGCGGCAAAGTCCGGGATGCTAATTAGTCCTTCCCCAGTCAGAAAAAAATCGAGGAACGACAAAAACAAGGGCATGTGATTAGTTGGTATCACGTTTGCTTCGCATTGTAGTCATGTGCCTGCAAAAGGTGTTCGGTTCAATTCCGGACATGTCCAGTTATTTTTCTTCTCGTGAAACACGAAGAATTGCGGCGAGGAAACGAGCGTCGGTACTGCCGCGCCGCGTCGACGGAGGACCACGTGCGGACGAGTGCGTCGCGTCGGCATATGCCATGACGCGACCGTGGCGTTGTCACCTCTTCATGCGCATCCTCTCCAGGCCCTTGCTGCAATGGCAAACGCTAATTCCAAGGTGTGATGGACACGTTCGGCGTATAAACAGCAAACCGCCATCCGAACCATTTAAAATCCTATTTTTTGGACGCGACGAGTTCTCATGTGCCGTCTTCGAGAGATTGCATGCTGCCCAAGGTCTGTCCACTGCATTGCACCAATGTCAGAAATGCAAATGTCTGACAGGTCTAATTTGTCGTACTTCATGTACATGTGCAGATGTTTGGCAGGGTATCTGTATTGCCACCCACCCGGATGAGCGCGTCGGGAGGCGCGGCTCGCAGCTCTCAGTCTGTACGCCCGCATCACCTAGCTTGCTTCTCGTGACCCATGTCAACTAATTTGGCCACTTACAGCGCCTCTGAAATCTCTTGGCGAGAGTGTTGGTGTCCCAGTACACACTATCCCTTCAGAACGACCATTATTCCGAGAGTGGAAGGTATGTCACGTCTGTTGCCCAAGTCATCCGTCTCATGGTCCTCTTCCAGCCTCCAACACCCTTCGGCCTCAACTCGCTTTCAGCTCCTCCACCGCAGAGTCACCTCTTGGTCACTGCTTCATTTGGCCGCATCCTCCCATCCTCCCTACTTTCGCAGTTCGCCCCAGGTCGCCGACTGAACGTACATCCTTCACTTCTCCCATCCTACCGCGGGCCTGCACCAATTCAGCACGCGCTCCTTAATGGTGATACGCAGACTGGTGTTTGCGTCATCGAGATGCTGCCGTTTAGCCGCTCGAAAGACGCGACAGGCGGCATTGACGCAGGTGAAGTATGGGCACGCGAGGAAGCGGTACGTGCGTTTCGTGCGACTCGAGCTAATCCATTCTTAGCGTGTATGCTACAGGCGATTCCGGAAGGTGCAGCTTTCCCTGCACTGCGCGAAATTCTGGCGAGAAAAGGCGGAGATCTTCTCGCAGACACGCTTCGGCGAATGCTGGCAGGCGATGTGAGCGCATTTATTTTCCTCTAACGATATGTTCCTGAAGGGATGCTTGTCAGGTCTCGTCTACCCCACAATCATTGCTTCCCGCATCGGATCCCCGGGCACACGCTCGGACCATCATACCTGCTGATGCACTGGTTGATTTCACCCGTATGACTGCCGAGACGATCGTGCGGCGCCATCGTGCAATTGCACACCACAAGCCACTCACGGCGATGCTGCACACCGTGGTAGATGGCGCCAGCCGTGCGGTCCAGCTCCTCGCGCCGTCTATTAGTTCCGACACCAACGCCTTCGCGGAAGGTGCGGTTCCCGGAACGGCAACTTACAAGGATCGTACAATCTTAGTTCGCTGTGCAGAAGGGAGTGTTTTGAGCGTGCCGGTGCTGAAGACGGAAGGCAAGCGGGAAGCTCAGGGAAAAGAGTGGTGGAATGGTGTACCGGAAGTGTGGAAGGTGGAACGCGGTGGAAGCAAGTGGATCATGTTCGAGAGTAGCACTACCTAACCCCGCAAGTAATCTGCCGCACATGTTCTTCTCGCCAAGCCGTGCAGACGACACGCGCCGAAGGGCGTGAGCAGCGCGCACTGGCACGTGACGTGATTCTGGCGTTGTTGTGGCGTATTTGGGTCGTGCGGCTGTCCTCAGCTTCGTTCGCCGCCGCCATCGTCGACGCTGACGTCCTAACCCACGACCCGCGCCTGCACAATCTATCGCCCCGCAGCGCATGTTGAACCCACGACCGTTATGAGCGCCCCAGACCCAAACCACGTCGCCGCCCGACGTGTCTTCGGCGTCGATGATTCCGCAGTCACGGATGACGATGCCGCCGCCGCGCGACCCCGCCCCGGACGCCTCTCCTTCGCCCGGTTTACAAACAGGCCGAGCTGGATGTCTAACTGGCGCTCCACAAACGACGAGGAGAATGCCCAGCCGGGGACACCCGGGCCCGAGCGCCCACCGATTCCGAGTGCGTTGCAGCAGGCGAGCGAGGCGTATTCGACGCCGCTGCCGAAGTTATCTATGATTGTGCTATCTATTGTAAGGGCTATCGTGTCCTTTCAACGTGTTCTTCTCTGACAGCCTGGACTCGGGCAGGTGCTGTTGGGCGAGTTTCTGACAGCGAATGTATCGATGCCGTTTTTGCTATTTATGGTGGAAGGTATGCGTCTTGCTTTGTATGGTGTCGTCCATAGTAGTCGGACATCTGCTTTGAACTGGGACAGTATCTGACGCTGCAATATGCAGGATTTGGAGAGTTTTCTGAAGAGGCGGATGTAGGCTTCTGGACGGGTATCCTTGGTGCGTCCACTTCCTTCCTGTGTAATAGAGATACGCTCATATCGTCGACTGCAGTGTCAACATTTTTCCTCACGCAATTCCTCACATCTATGCTCTGGGTACGTACATCTAGCTCTTGCAGCGCTGCTGTTCTTTAAGTGGTGCTGCAGGCCACCATCGCGAACCGACACGGCCAACGACTCGTTCTCTTGATATCGCTACTCGGAAGCTCCCTCACTTGCGCACTGTTCGGCACCGCGACAACCTTACGACAGGCGATGGTCATACGCCTCATGCAAGGTATATTTGCGGGTGCAATTGGTGTAGCTCGTGGTAGCGTGGCCTTTGTCACCGATCCCTCCAACGAGGGTCGAGCGTATGCTATTCTCGGTTTCTGCTGGGGTCTGGGAGGTGTAGCAGGCGCCATCGTTGGCGGAGCATGTAAGGCTCTAGTTGCATCTCTTAGGCATTCATATGCTAATTGTGCTTTGAAGTCGAGTCGCCCGCAAAGAAGTGGCCCTCCATATTCGCATCAGTCCCTCTCTTTAACAACTATCCGTATCTCCTGCCCTGCATCATCGCCGCATCTGTCACACTGATTGGTGCCATCCTTACGCCATTCCTGGGACCCGATGGTGGTCCTCGCCAGGGCGCCATTCGCTTGCCACCGGAGAAGCCGTCCACCCAACATCCCACCATTCCCGAAGAATCGCCCGAGACATCGCCCGTTGCCCCATCCTCAGCTCTAGATTCTCCCTTTGCATCACCTTCCACATCTCCCGCGAAGCCATTGGCGTTCGCCCGTCGCGTGTCTCGCAGACTTTCGGGATACTTTGCGAGGCGCGTGCACGATGCCCACGCGTACGATAACACAGATGCGAGCCCATCTGTTCCTCTGGCGACCTCCGTCCCCGTTGCAGTTCCCGCAAGGAGAACTAGCCGCGCGAACGGCTCGGCATACGGCTACAGTGCCCGCGGCCCCAGCCAGAGCCTACAGTTCCGCCGACGACTCGCCAGTGGTGCATCATATCGCCGCGGCAGTATGTCTTCGACTATGCGCCGCCGAGGAAGCAATGCGGACGGTGGCCCTCGCTCAATCGGTACGGATGGGGGCGCTGACCTCAATTTCGCGCAGCGACTGCTGATGGCGAATGAAAATGCTGTGACGAACATCGCTGATCTTTGGGTTGCGGCCGCTATGAATGTCGATGGCGACGTGGAAGATGTCTTTGAGAGCGACACGGAATTGGAAGACGAGGAGGCGCAGGACGGCGTCGGTGTTTTCGCAACGGACGGCGAAGACGAAGACGATAATGATGTACTGGACACACCCACGAAGCGAGGCAAAAACTACTTGCGCCCACCTTCTGCGTTGGGCCCGCATCGGATGTCTTTCGCACAGCACCGGCCCTCACAATCCGGTGGTCATCGACCCTCGGTTTCCTCCCTCCGGCGTCCATCCACCTCCGGGTACGCTCCACACCTGCGTCGGACGTCTGGCATCGGCCAAGGTTTGCCATCGGGCCAAGCATTCGACTCGATGCGCCGCTCCTCCGCGGTCCCTTCGATCTTTGCCCACCCCGGTGTGCGCGCGCCGCCTGCATTCCTCGACGCGCAGAAGCTGCTCGTTACGGGCGAGGACGCTGATTTAGATGCGTTAAGCGACACAGAGGGTGCTGTCGGTGTCGATGGCGAGTTGGAGAAGCCGCCGTCCCTGTTAAGCCAACTGCCCATGATGATCATTATACAGTATGGGCTTCTGGCACTGCATTCGACTACACACGATATGGTGTTCTTGTCATATCTCGTCTCGTAGGTGACTTTGATTCTCCTCGCGGCTTGGGTTGTTGACCTTTGCATAGGAAATACGAATCGGGCGGGTTGAACCTCAACGCTGGTCACTTCTCGCAGCTAAGTAAGTGTCTGCAATTTTCCAATGGCGACGTAGTGTTTATTCGGGCCTCTTCAGCTGCGTTGATGTGTCTCGCACA
This sequence comes from Dentipellis fragilis, assembly GCA_004679275.1. Classification (NCBI taxonomy): domain Eukaryota; kingdom Fungi; phylum Basidiomycota; class Agaricomycetes; order Russulales; family Hericiaceae; genus Dentipellis; species Dentipellis fragilis. Next base: position 15,520 of record SEOQ01000338.1, read on the forward strand.
AATTGCATATCAGTTTTATCTATATCCGTGCGTACGTTCTCCCTAATCCTCGTTTCGATACTTATCCGTCTCGTGAACGTCTGCAGTAATATCGGGTGCGTTATCCCTGCGCTTTTGACGATGTCGCCTGAGGCTAAGCGACATCTATGTTAGACCTCCTCGTGGTCGATTCTCCCACCTGGCGATGTTCCGCCTTGGCTCCCTGCTCTTCATCCCTGCTTACCTCACCGTCGTCCTTTACCGCGCATTTGCAAGTGCGGAGGATGATGGAAACTTCATCCTCATGTCAGGTATGCTTTGCTATCGGTCCTCTACTTGACACTGGTGCTAATGTTATTGGTGCCATAAGCTCTGGCGGTCAGCACGTACGTCCACCATCTCACTGCAGGCAACGTTGTTTGATCCTAATTTATCGCTTTCCTAGGGCTGTACGTTACTGCGGCAGCACGTTCGCGTACACCTCCGTGTCGATTCTACTGAACTACAGTACGTCCTTCATCTCATGGTGGCCTAGTTTCTGACTCATATATTGGTTTTCAGTGTCGCCGCCGCCAGTCGTGAGTCTGGCAAACGGCCTTGCGCAAAGTATTGTCAGTCTTGCCCGCTGCTTCGGACCCATCCTCGGTGGCTATGTGCGTTTAATCACTGTTGTCCAGCTGGTACCGTAGCTGACTATTTCCCAGCTGTGGTCTGTCTCTGTGGAGCATGACCCTTCCGGCTACTACATTGGCTTCTTCATGTGTGGAGGAGCATGTGCTGCTGCTATCTTGCACAGTCTCTTCATCAGATAGACGAGTATCCGCTCTCATGACCTAGTATAAGGAAACCGCATCTCTTGACCGACCCGAACTTTCATAGATACCTCTTGTCCCCGTTCCTGGCGATACAACATATGCTATACCCTTTAGCTTGTTTAATGTAGCTGATATTTTCCCGTGCCAATCAGGACGTGCGTATCGTGGTCCGTAAGTGCATGAAAGCCTAATTGCTGTCAACTGAAACCTTTTCGGCCGCATACATCTGGAACTCCCATGGGGTCTTTTGTATCTGGGCGCCGGCTGTGCCTTGCGTGTCGCCCATACGCGACTCGCTGAACCAGATGCGTCGTAGTCTGCACGTTGCATACACCTTGACGTACGAGACATGGGAGAAATGCGGTCCAGGGCGGGGCACGCGGCCTGCTGCTTCGGGAGGGAGATCCTCTGTGTCATTCTCGTCCGCAGAGCCGTCGTCTCGTTCGCTGGAGCGAGTGCGGATCAGGGCGTGCGAGGAGAAGAAGGGGAGGAGGGTGGGCAGGTGGACGGGCAGGGTGCACCACGTTGTCAGTGGGCGCGTCGAGGCGTGCGGGAAGGCGAGGGGGAGGTGCAGCAGCGGTGGGGCGGTCGTGACGTGCAGGGCTGGCTCTTTCTAGGGGGTCACGGTTGAGCACATCGCATCGCATACTGCACAGAGATTACCGCAATACATAGACGGTGAATACGGATACAGGGACGTCGGAATGGTGATACTCGAAACGCGTAGCATAAGAGTCAAGACCATGGCTCATGGTGCGTTTGCAGACTGGAATGGAAGACGGAGGATGAATGGAGGAGAGACAGTACTCATACCTGGAACGTTGAGAATCGCACGACGCCCTCTTTCCCGCTCTGATCCACGACGCCGACTTCGAACGACCACTCGCGGCCCAGGTTCCGCACCTGCAGGTGCAGCCATGGGTGCTTGAGCTCCAGCCCTCGACTCATGCGCGTGTTACTGCTGCTGCTGCTGCTGCTGCGCGGGGGACAGCGGATGTAGGTCGTGGGCAAGGATGGGGACTGGATGTGCAGCACGGTCTGCGCCAGTGCGTAGCCAGTGTCGTCATGCGCATCTGAGCTCGATGGGTCGGAGAGCGGAGGCAGGGCGATGAGGGACTTTGGGGCTGCGGGAGTTGGGAGGGCAGTGGCGTCATTGAGGAGGACGATGAACGAGTCGGCGGGTAGGGATTGGTCTGTGTGGGTCTCCCAGAGGTGAAGAGGGCTCGAGCCTGTGGAGGAGAACAGGGAGACAAGTGGAGGCTGGACGACGGAGGAGAACATCGTGATGCCGCGCCGTAGACGCACTCGGACTGCGTGGTCGAGGTGGCAAGCTACATACTTAGTCCGAGTTCGCAACTCTGCACCGGCGCTCGTTATACCCTCCCGGCCATGAGCTCCGCCGACCTTCGCCAGCGCACAAACTATGCGGCTGCAGCTGAGGCTGCAGCGGATGACATTCAGGACAGCGCCGACGCGGCGCTGAACCTCCCGACGATCTTCGACCCCGTGTCCTGCACTCGCAAGGGTCTTTGCCCCGTCACACAAATTAGACACCAGGAGGCACCGCTAGAGAGCCATTCGCTATATTTCGAGCAACATGGCTCCGGGCCAGAGAAGGTGATCTTTATCATGGGGTGCGTCTGCCCGACTTCGTACCTTGTCTATATTTCTCAAGAGCCACTTGCAGGTTGAACAGCAGTTCGTTCTCCTGGGCACCACAGGTGCAGCACTTCGGACGCGACTCGCGCTACACCGTCCTTGTATTTGATAACAGGGGAGTGGGCAACAGCGACACACCCAGGGGACCGTACTCGTACGTAACTCGCGCTCATGCCCATGCCAAGCGAAGAAGCGCTGACTTCTTTCGAATATCAGGACGAGCGGCATGGCCGAGGACGTCATTGTTCTGCTCGACTATCTCGGCTGGACAGACGAACGAGACATCCATGTTGTCGGATCATCTATGGGCGGGATGATAGCTCAAGGTATGCACATTCGTCACCCACCAGTCTTCAGTGAACTTATTGGCTACAATTAGAGCTTGCTACTCGTATCCCAGAACGGATCATCACCCTCAGTCTTGTTGTGACAACAGCTGGAGGCATGCCATGGTCGAATTTCGCACCCGTGAGTCGCAAGCATGTCAACAATGATATGTTCCATTTTTAATCTCCATTTACAGTTGAAAGGCACTGTGTCTCTGGCCAGGTATGTAGACTCTTCGAACGGGATTGAACGGAGGAAACTGACGATCGCAGGCTTCTCTTCATATCGGATATCGAGCAGAAAATTCCGATTCTGCTCGAGATGGTGTTTCCTCCCGCATGGTTAGATCAGGATGCGGACGACGACCCAGAAGGACGGACTAACCGTGAAATACAGGCAGAGGTGCGTCAGCTGCCATGCATTATCTTGCCGTGCTGGCCTGACCTCACATGAACAGTCCTACCGCCTCCGTCTCCGTACGACTCGCCCGCAGAAACCACTGGGTGCGCTTTCACAGATGTGGGCTGGCCTTGGACACCGCGTCACCCCTGACCGACTCGCGAGCATCTCGCGTTCGATACCAAAGGTCGTCATCCTAACTGGCGACGAAGATAACCTCGTCGATCCTTCGAACTCTCAGTACCTGGGGAAGCACATGAAAGAGGCAGAGTTGATCAACTGGGAGGGTACTGGACACGGTTTGCAACTCCAATGGTCGAAGCGATTCAATGCATTGCTAGAAAGGGTGTTCGAAGAAGGGAGGCAAAGGGTTGCGAAGCACCAGAGTGCTTGATTTAGACGTGCGTGACTTATGCTGATTCTGTAGAACGTAGATTCTTTCACCTCCTTTCATTGTATGCATTGATATAATCTTACGGACAGTAAGTAACTTGACATGTAATCCACAAACCCCATATATCCCAAAAATCACATATGACAAAATATCGAGAGATCAGAGCTTCGGCATCGCAAGCTTGCTCACGAGCGCCCTCGTCTTGATGATGTCATCCTTCCAGCGATGTTCCAGCTCCCCCAAATCCCAGTTAGCTGACACGTATCTGAGCACCAGGTCAGCTCCAGGTTCCACGGAAATGGGCTCGCGAAGAAAGACGCACCTTCCCGAAAGCCAGTCACACCTCCCGGAGGTCATATGCAGCATGGTTGCAGCAGGCAACTGCACTGTGTCCAGCATATTGTACTCCAGCTCAGGATTCAGCATAGACGTCTGGGTTTTAATGCCGCCGGGATGTACTGAGAAGGTTTTTATCTCAGGATGTTCTGTCACCAGCCGTAAGCCATCTTTTCTCATTCACGACTTCATGTAACGGCAACCTACCAAGTGCACAGAACTCCACGAACCGGCCGAGCGCGTGCTTCGAGATGCCGTATGCACTTCCCTTTGGCCAGAGCATTTGTGCTGCAACAGAGGACATAACGACGAGATACCCCTTCGTCTTCACCAAATGTGGCGTTGCCGCCCTTTATACAGCGCGTCAGTGTCTCAACGGGGGCTGTTCCGTAGGGACAGACTCACCGCGCGACATGGAACGTCCCACGAATATTCACCTCCATAACATCCCACCAGTCATCCGGATCCTGCTCCGCAAACGCTATCCACGCGGTCAGTCTCTATCCCCCTCCCCAACCTCGAACGACTCAAAACTCACTCTTATTCCACAGCCCCGACGTGCCCGCATTCGCAATNCATATATCCAGCTTCCCAAATCGCTCAATCGCAGCGCCCATCGCCGCATCCACCGCCTTGACATTCTTCACGTCCATCGGGACAGTCAGAATCTGCGCTTTCGGCACCTCCTTCTCTATCGCGGCCTTCACGGCGTCCAGCGTCTTCTGATTCCGCGCGGTCAGGACGAGCGACGCGCCGGCCTTTGCNTANGCNAGCGCNGTCTCNTCGCCGATGCCNCGCGATGCGCCGGATACGAAGACCACTTTGNCNTTGTAGGTCTGNTTCTGGTAGTGCGGTGTCGGGTCGATTGCGGGGTATATGCTGGGACGAGGAGGTGCGTTAGTGTCTGCTGCGTCGCGAATGAACAATGATTTAGATCTTTGCTTACTCGCGTCGGATGACGGACGTCAGTTCTACCCATTCAACGCCGGGTGGGTTTGCCATGCTGATACGGGTGGGAGTCACGATGTAGAGGGCGTTGAGGCGCGACAGCGCATACCAGCTGATCCTCTATAGCTATATAAGACCTCGGGACATTTTAGAACAAGAGCAGAGGAGGCCCACAGGCCTCGTGTGCGAATAGTCCTAGGACCGTTCCTACGGACGTTCCCGTGGTATTGAAGGTGCTGGAGGGAATGCACAGTGGTGCGTATGGTAACAGAGTGCAGCGATTTCAATTGGAAGAGAAAGGAAGACCTGCGTCGTCCGCTCCGCTGGAAAATCCTCCTCGGAGAAGAGGATTTTGACGACGATCTTCCCACTTCTCTTCCCTTTAGCGGTGCGGGCAGGCACATGCACGCAAGCGCTGCACAACCTCCGCGGAGAGGGTGAGAGAAACTGTTCCTTCTGGGGACGCAGCATCCTCGCAGCCCTAGCGATGGAATTGCCGGCAAGATTTATTTACAAGAGACCTTTGATGACAGAACAAGACACATGATATGCTCTCGCGCCCAGCATCTTCTAAAAGGATCCAAGAAAAGTCGAAATACTCTAAGATGAAAGCGAATCATGCACTTCTCACTGCACGGCGCAAGTCCCGCGACCAAGTCAGGAGCGCGTGCGAAGGCTTCCCGGAACGACACCATGGGCACCTCACTTTCCAGGGCAGGTCTGCGGATGAGAGTTCCCCCGGTACCGCCAAGCCTGTTCGTCGCTCTTCCTGTGAGCATACATACCCACTATGCCTCATACAAATTCATGAGGAATGTAGCCCCTTCTCGTGTGCTTTGAAGTTATAAATGATCTCGAAATCAGTGTCTGTCACGACACTTGTGGTGATCCTTCACATGAATTCACTGTGACTTTCTGGAACATGGGTCACGATCTATCGAAGGCTTGGAGTTGAAGGTGCTTTGAACCTCTGAGAGTATGACCGGTGAATTGGCTCGGTGTTCCGTCGGCATGCCAACGTGGCCTTCGGTAACTGCCGATTGAGAGATAGCCGCGCCAACCTTTCGAAACAATGTAATCACTGCTGAATGCAGGATGTAGTGGTAAGTAACTCCAGGAGGCAGTGAGTCGGTGGATCAAACACCTCGTATAGTTCTGTGGATTTATAGATGGACAGCTTCGCGTCCTCGAGCACAACTGAGTAAGCACGTTGTTAAATGTCGTTCCACTACTGTGTTGAAGTAGTACTTCAAGGGGGACAGTCAAAACAACGATGTGTCTAAAGTCCAACTAATGATTAAGCAGTATATGGGTATGTCACAGTATTGTACAGAATATACGGGGCATAGTAGGTATGATGAGTAGTCCGTCCATAGCTCATGAGTAACACGAAAGAAATCTATGCGATCACGCATTGAGGCAGCGCTGTATAGCAGCCTTCACGCCCCTCAACACCTCGCGCTGTCTAACTGGATCTGGATCCATCTGTTGCTTCCCAGTCGCCAAACCATAAAGGAAGGCAAAATCGGCTTGGACAACGAGGGGCAACCTCGCCGCCGCCGACTTCGCCCTCTTGCCTTCCATCTTCTCCTTGAACTTCGATGCAAAGTCCTTGGAGACGACCTCCGCTCGCTCCACGACGTCGACTGGCACGCCGGCCAGGTTGGCCACGTGGGTGCCGAATGAAGAGGTGGCAACACCATCAATGAGTTTATACAAGAAGACGAGCTGGATGGGCGTTTAGCGACAATTATAAGTGCAGAAAGCGAGATGCCGCACCTCTCGTCTCTCGTCATCTACCATGGTCTCCATATGCATGTTCCTGATGTTGGGATGATACTTGAAGTCATCTGTCAAAGAACCATAGTGTGTCGCGAAGAAGGACAATGCCAGCGTATGGGTTGCAAGCTGATGCAAAACAGCCTGAGACATACAAATTAATCAGCGCAGCTTTTCGGCGAAGATGATTGTACTTACTCCGGCAATGGCCATTCCATCCTGGATGAAATCAAGGTAGGATCAGTCACCAAAATCACCGACCGTCCTCGTCACTCACATAAGTCGAAGTCCCACGACCAAGTTCTGCGCGGATGTCAGTCAGAAGATCAGATATGTTCTATGCAATAACTTACCGTCCAAGATCACCATGGATTTGGGTGTGGCATTGCGCAAAATTTTGCAACTTATCACAGGAGGTCAACACTACGTCATCGTTGTATCTTAGGTGGCATACCATTCGTCCAACTCCACTTTGAAGGTACTTGCGTTGGAGAACATATTATCATACGCCCCCATGCGAGTAAGGATAGCATCAACAGGACACAGTCTATGAGGCGAATCGTCAGCTATAACCCGGACTCCTAGTCGGTCTTGCTAGCTTACCGTGCTTTCTGAGCGGGAACGAACATGCCCAACTGCGCCATGATCTGTCGAAAAAATAGCATTAGGAAAGGCTTAAGCAACCCGAAATTGCATGCGCACAACACCGGTCGCAGTCATGCGCATGACCTATAAGACGACGTTAGACGAGCCAATAAAAACAAAGCGAGATTACTCACTGTAGATTTACCGCTGTATGATGACGCAGGCTGTCAATTGCATGGTATACAGAGTAAATGACGAACTCTTACCCCATGTTCGGTCCTGTCAAAGGTACTTAGCGGATGTTTTAAGGCCGTTGAATGAGAACTCACCAGTCAGCAAAGCAATTCTACCAACGCCTCCACCTAGTTTGACGTCATTCGGGATGAAATCGACCTTGGTCCTGAGAGCCATGGCAGGGTGTCTCAACTCTTGGAAGTCAAACCAAGCCGTGTCACCCTTAATCAACTCGGGACGGCATGCGGGTTCTCCCAGCGCGTTCGATGCCTTGGCCAAACTGAATAAGCAGTCGAGCTCAGCTAACACGCGAACCGCACGCAGCCACACGGCACGGTCCTTGTCGAACTCGGCGAACAGTCTGAATTTGAAGTTCTTGATCACAGCATTGCGTGTCTCTCGAGCTTCTTTCAGGCTCCGTATCGTTTGTGCCAATGCTGGAACCGACCACCGCGTCGCAGCCTGTCGAAAGAAAAATCAACACCCAATGTCGAGACGCGACAATGAACAGACCAACCTTCGTTCCTCCGGATTTGACCCATTCGGTGGGAATGTCTCCTTGCCCCGACTTCGTCTGTACCAAGTAGATTTCCTGAGAATGCAATATATAAGCATCAAACATGATAGTGTTTGGGGGTATGGTGTACTACCTTTGTACCCTGAGCGCTATGCCAGTAGGTCAAGGTACACCTAAAAATAAAACCAGTTGAGCATGCGCCGAGGCAAATCCTGGGAACACTCACCCAAGTTTCTTTTGCATCTTTTTCAATTCTTTGTCCAGTGTGGATTCTAACTCTCCGATCTCCTCCATGATTCCGTCATACGCATCATCCTTGCCTTCTCGAGGTTTCAGTTCATCCGTGTCTAGGGAAACGTCAGTCCACAAGCTTAGTTTTCAGGGGAGAATAGCGTACCCTTTCCCGTGCTTTCAATTCGCGACTCGACGTTCTCGATATGCGGCATCAAGTCGGGCGCAGTTCGCAGCAGGCCGAGAATTGTCTTCGACTCAAAAGATTCCGACTCGTCGGCCAACTTGGAAAGACCCTTATTGAGTTTTTTGAATGCCTGCGAAGATCGATGATTAGCATTGTTTGTCACGTTGAGGGTGATCACTTACGTTCAAAACCTTCAAGAAATCCTTGACTTTACAATTCTTTGCGTGGATCCGGGAGACAATACGTTCGAGGTCTGGTAAACCCTTCGCGACGTCCATGAAGTCACCCTCGAAGGTAGGGTGATGCATCAGATTTTCAACCGCGTCCAAGCTAGCCGAAATGGCATTAGACATGGTCATCACGACCTGATTTAGGACTTACCGAGCGTTGATGTCCGCAACTTCACGCAAAGGCATACACAGCCAGATCCGGAACAGGCGCTTCCCTGTACGTATGGTCATAAGGACGAGGGAGAATATCACTTTTGTAGAACTGCGCACCGAATGGTGTCACACAGCGGCTCAGCAGCTGTAACAAGGAGCCCTCTTCCGTACCCTCGTTGTTGACAAGGACTTCGATATGGGCCAGAGTCTGCCCATCGAGCACCAGACCTTGCCCCCGCTTCATAGGATCATAGACATTAAAGTTGCGCATGGTCAAAATATCTTTATCGATGTTCAGCTGGCGGAGGTACCTTCACGTGCGTAGTAAGCATCAAACATGGAGCACGACTGTCCGACTTACCAGATCATAGACCCCAATGCCTCTATAGCGGTCTTGCACCCGAGCATATCCTTGATAGCCTCCGGCACATTCTTCATATCGTCGTCATCGTCCATGGCATCATCGTTGTCGCTCGCCGGATAGAGGGCTTTCAGTTCTTTCATGGTTTTCTCGAACGTGAAGCCTTCCACCTCGCGGAGACTCGTCCACAAGCAAGTTCCAGGGAGGATCGACTTCAAAAAAGACGTGTTGTCGAGACCGAGAGGTTGCCCTATGACGAGCGTTGAGTCATGCTCAGACAGCCTTGTGCCAGAAATGCGCACCTTCGTGAATATGAGCTCCTTGGGCCTCAGTTGCCGGACCATGGTCTCCAGACGCGTCCTGCAGACATCGTCCTCGAACGCGCTCAGATTGAATTCGCTAGTTGCGCTATCGAGCACGCAGACCCCGAAGCTACCGTTCTCGCCTTCGTCTTGGTTTTCGCGGATGGACAAACAGTGGCCAGCTTGCTCGTCGGTCAATAGCTCTTCATCAACGAGAGTACCGTTGGTATAGACTTTGTTGAGTTCACTGTAACAATTATTGTAAATAGCCCTGACCATCCGAGAGCGACGGAGCACATACCGCCGGACAATCTTGTCCGATTGCTTCTTCTGCGGAGTCTTCCCTTTAGTTTTGTTCGCTGCCATCCGCATTTCGGCGCCCAGCGCTGTCTCTGCTTGGTCAACGCGGCCAACCTTATAGCCTAGAAGATAGATGGAAAGTGAGTCAGCGTCGGAGACTACCATAAGAAGGATGCGAAGGGCATAACCTTTAGCTAGGAATTTACTATCGTGAAATATCGTCAGAAACACAGCGACAAGGAAGACAAAATATCGTACGCAGCCCAGAAATTGAACGACATTTCCGGAACGCCGACCTGTCAATACGTATGAGCAATTATCGATCATAGTTGTAACCTATTTGAAGACTACCATCGACATCTTTACACGTTGAGTCAACTTCAAGTCGAATTCACGGTGACCAACACGAGCATCTTCCTCGTAGAGCTAATACAGAGACAAACACATTAGGACCGGGCCGTCGCTGGCGGGCTACCGAACTTACCTCCAAAAACTTGCTACAAACACGGCACGACAACCTTTCAGCAAGACCAGATGCCAATAATTCGTCAGATACGCTTACCCCTTCTGGAAAAACAAAATCTGAGGTTGATAACACCGTGAATACCAGAATCAGCAAGAAAGCATGAATAGACGCAACAGTATCGAAATGATTTTGTTTGATCTCCCAGAACTAAGGCGATACCATCAATATAGTTCGAGGAGGATCAAAAGTATAATGTACCTGCGTCTCGAACGGCGAAAATTCGTTCCATGCGCTCTTTGGAATATACAAGGTCCTCGGATCGTATTTTGGATCGCCCGGTCTTATTCCGTCTTTCTGTAGAGCAGTAACAATGGTCAGATCGTACAAGCGACAAGCGATGTTCAATTGTGAGGCATCTTACGTCCTTCGGGTCCACCAAAAAGCCAAATGGATTCTCCTGTGACTTTTTCTCATCCTTGCCCGCCTGAGCCCTTTGCTCCGCTGCCGTGAGAAAGCTATTGTTAGAAGACCCTACACCGGATCCACCAGCACCGCCATTCTTGAGAGGCGGTCTCGATGGCTTGGATGACTTCTTAGCGCGCTTCTTCGGCGCCTCATCGTCATCATCATCCTCGTCATCATCCTCAGTTGTATGGACGGAAGACACACGAGAAGAGCGGCCGGAGGCACGAGATGATGAGCGTTCAGGTAAATCATCCTCGTCATCGTCTGGTACAATAAAGTCCTCGTCATCGCTTGACTTGGACTTGCGAGCTAGAGGAACACATCGGTGATCAAGCCCTCCTGCTCAATGACGAAGCATCCATGGTACGCACCAGCCTTCTGAGGAGACTTCTTAAATCTACTCAACTTGCTAGAGAAGGATGACAATGCACCCTCATCCTCCTCCTCGTCGTCCGATGGAAGAACTTCAACACGCTGTTTCTTTGCGCGTGCTGGACCACAGTAGGTATCAAGAACAAAAATAATTCAGTGTGACGAAAGACTTACACTTCTGGAGCCTTTCGGGGTCAGGAGAAGGCTTGTATGCGGACAAACCCTTCTTATATGCGTCTTTGTCGATGCTTCCCGCTTCCTCGTCAGAATCCTCGAGCACGATCTTACGCTTCACGCGAGTCTAGATATATTTATTCAATACAAAGCTATGTTCGACGAGAGGTATAAAATGCATACCGTTTTGCTTCTGACCTGTTCCTCCTCCTCAGACATCGCATCCACGTCAATAGGGTCGCTAGTCGGGGGAGTCTCTTTGAAGCTGCTGCCACCGTCCGAGGAACGCGTATACGTCGCGGTTTCCACAGCAAGAGAGCCACTGGCGCGAGAGGCACCCTTCTTTGTGATAGGCGTTCGAAGTGCAGGCTCTGAAGGAGGACTGGACGAAGGAGGCGCGTCGGACGCGACGCGCGGGCCTGGTGCTTTGAGGGTGGGTTTGGACGCTGCCTTGGGCTTGTCAGCTGCATCTTTCGAGAAGAAACTCATAAGACTCTTCTGTTTCATGTCTGCCGTGTTGGTTTTGGAGGGCTTTGGGGGCGCCATGATGGATGAAGTTGAAGATGTCGAGTGCGACGCGTCGGACGCGGGGTCACGACGCGTTGTGTCGTATTTGTGCGTATTATGTTGTATGGGCGCGGCCGGAGGGCCCGATGCCGGAAACGGCGAGTGATGGCCTGCATGGAGACAGATTCAGTAATGCTGCACGGCCCTAGCGGAATTGCACGTTGTACTCTCCCCGACTGGCACCGCGTTTGAGTCTGCTGGACCTTGCTCAAATACCTCGCTAC
>SEOQ01000339.1:0-27398 GCA_004679275.1 Dentipellis fragilis
GCGCGCCGGCGGACACTGCGCACTAGCGCGCAGGCGCGCATCTCCCTCCGAGGCCCACAGAACGGGGACCCGCGCCGCCAAAAGCCGGCATAAGCCTTCCACGTCGAGCTGCGCCGGGAGTCTGGGGGTAGTGGATTCGACAGCGGAGGACAGCCGTATCCCGTACGTCGTCGCTGGAGTGTGTCGCGACGACGCACGGACCCGGTCTGAAATTTCGAGACCGAAGCCGCCGCGGCGAGCGGTGGCGTCGATGGTGCGTTGTTTCTGCGTTTCTGCGATGGCGGCGACTGATTGTGGAACAGCCAAGGAGAATCGCGTGCGCGCCCTGCCNTTTGCGACAAACACGCGGCGTCGCGGCGTCGCATGTCCGGTTACCGGCTGTCCTAGGCGCTTGGGGCGAGTGATGCTGGCGCTGGTTGGGGGCCGGGATGCAGTGGTTGCAGCCGGGCGCATGCGCGTGGGACGTGCCTGCGGGGCGGCGATTGGAGCGAGTGGGCGGGACGGGATGGGAACGAGAGGTTCGCGCATCCCGTTCTTGCGATCGGCGGCGACAGCGTGGGGAAGCCGTGTTTTGTGCGCCGCTGGGTTCTGTCTCCACGACGCGACGACCGGGTCCGAAATTTTGAGATTCAAGCCGCCGCGGCGAGCGGTGCCGTCGATGGTGCGTTGGCTCTCCTTGTCCTGGTGACGACGGCAACTGATTGTGCGACATCCAGACGAACCTCCACGCGCACGCAGGCGCTGCGCATCCAGGCGTACGAGGCGCCCGTGGCGAGTGATGCTGCGGCTGGTAGGGAATCCAGAACCGCCGCGTCGGTCGTAGTCCGTCGTATGCGTATGGAAGGTGTCTGCTGGGCCCGATATTGCGGCAGCGAGTGGTGCCGATGCGCAGGGAGGGAAATGGGCAGGACGGGACGGGAGCGCGAGGCGCGCATGTCTTGTTCTTGCGGTCACCGGTCAGTCCGTGGTCGATCCTCGAACGGCTTGCTTGGTACTCACTGTTCTCCCTTGTTGTTGCCTTTTTCAACGCGCGCATACAGTCTCCTGCGCGCTGTGGAGCCAGAACGACGGCGACGGCGATTGTGCACCTGGTGACGGTAAGTCGTGTTTTTCGGTTTGAGAGGGTCTCAAGTACTCACCATTTATCATGCGGTCTTCGGCCCGCCGTTGTCGCGATTGCATGTAGACACAGATCTGCTGGCCCTGCAGACGGAGGCGCTCTCCATGGGCGGCGATATCAAGATCGCGACGGTATGCGGCCTCGTGCGCTGGACGACGTGAGCGTCAGGTGGCGCTTTGAGGTGGAGACGGTCTGCGATCGCCCGAGAGGCGCGTTATCCGTCGCATCGCGTCGGTCGTAGGCCGTCGTATGCGCTTGGAACGTGCCTGCGGGGCCTGATACGACGGCGGCGAGTGGCGATGGGAGCGCGAGGCGCGCATGTCTCGTTTTTGCGGTCATCGGTCTGCAGCGCGCGCATACCGTCTCCTGCAGGCTAAGGGAGCTAGGACGACGTCGATTGTCCGCCTTGTGACGGTAAGCCGTCTTTTTCGTTGTGAAAAGGTCCGAGATACTCACAATGTTCGTGCTGTCCTCAGCCCGCCATCGTCGCGATTCCATATGGACACAGATCTGCTGGCCTGCAGACGGAGGCGAGCGGGGCATCGAGGGAGGCTGGAGGAGCGCGCTCTCCTTCTGCGGTATGCGGCGTCGGGCGGGGTGCGACGTGAGCGACAGGCGGGAGCTCGAGACGCGAATGGCCAGCGATTGCTTGAGCGGCATGTCATGAGAGCGGGAAGGGAGACGGGCAGAGGAACGACTTGGGCGGGGAAGGGAGAGCGCCGGGTAGATAGCGATTGCGATCGGGGGACTGGATAGCGACCTACAGGGGCTTGGATAGCGGGTGCTTGGATAGCGTCCTACAGGGGCTTGGAACACGACTTAGATCTTGTCCTGTCCGCGGTATTGGCATCCATCCATCCCGTTACGGAGGCACCAAACGACTTGCGAAGAAGAACAAGAAACGCGCTTTTCTGCCATCACGTGCGCCATGATCCGCAGCACGTGCATGCTGTGATAGGATGTCATTATTTATTTAAATTACCCGACGGAGTACTTCTTCTCCTCCTACCACGACACCGACGACGGCGCCGCCGCATGCTCCGACGATGAGTTCGAACGCCGACCCTCCGAGCCACCCGCATGTCGACAAGGGCAAGGCCCGCGCAACACTCGACGCCGAGCCCGACCCGACAGAGTCCACGCCCCTCCTTGCCTCGCCCTCCCCCGACGCCCCCTCCGCGCTTCATGTGCACTCCGAATTGCCCTCGGCACGCAACCATGCCCATCGCCGTCTACTTAGACTCCAGCTCACAGTCTTCCTCACAACATTGGCTCTCGCACTCATAGTCCTCCTGTTCTTCGCCCTCGCATATTCCTACGCATCGCGCGCACAGTCCATCCCCACCGAGGAGCTCCTCGAGCGCTCCCTAATCGTGCGGGGACCCGATTCAGTACGTGTGTTGAATCTCACACATAACGGTGGCCTCTGGGTTGAAATCGGCGCCCGCGTCGGTTTCGATGCCGGTGCCGCGATCGACGTCAAACCCGACCAAGACGATGCTTTCTTTGTGCAGGCGTGGAAAGCCATCGGCCGCTGGGGAATCGACTCCATAGACAGCGTCTCCGTGCATATGGCTCCCATCGACGTACATTCCGAGGACACCGAGAAGAACTTCCTCGCATCCGTAACGACTCCTCTGCTTCAAATTCCCCTCACCTCCGACCCGCCGAGAGGCGACGAATGGCTCACGCCCGTCTCGCTTCCCGTGCTCATCAAGCCCACTCAGAACACAACAGCATGGCTCAATTTTGCACGCACATGCTGGCGTGAAGGCTTCATAACCGCGCAGACGTCTATCCCGTCCGTGCTTGTGCACGGCGGCGGCATTGCAGAGCGCGGATGGCGCAGCCGGCTACTCAAGCTTGAGAGACACGATGTCGCGGTCGCTGTGCGTCAAAAGTGTGAGCCCTTCTCTTCCATTCCGCGCGTGCTTGCGTCATTCTGGAAATTCTGGTAGTGCCGCTTCTCCCTGGGTTTCCCCCGCCCGGACACGATCTCCCCGCATTTTCGGACCTCCTGACCATCACCTCCATGCACGTCACCTCTCCCCCGCATCCCGCACTCCCCAACAGCACTCTCGGACTCGCAGCAAATATCAGCATCATCAACCCCATTTCACCCACACTCCCATTCAATGCAATATTCACCACGCCTCCACTCCCCTTTATCATATCCCTCCCCCCTCCCCTGAACCTTACGACTCCCATCCCCATCTCCAACATCACAGTGCACCCACTCACACTCACGCTCCCTCCCCCCGCACACACCAACCTCTCCCTCTCCCTCTCCGGCGTGCTCCTTCCGCCACACGCCGCCCCCGGCATCGCCGCACTCAGCACGCTCCTCTCCGCCTACCTCTCCGCGCGCCCCGCCCCGCTGCTCATCCACACGCCGCTCCTCCCCGACCTGCAGATCAGCACCGCCCTCCCACCCNCGCACCCGCGCCCGCACATCCTGCGCAGCGTCACCCTGCGCGACATGCACATCAAGCCCGTCGGCACGGAGATGCGCGCNAGCGGCGAGGTGCGCGCCCGCGTCGTCCTCCCGCGCGGCTTCGACGTCCACCTCGAGGTCGGCCGCGTGCTCCCGGACGTGCTCGTGTTTGACGGGCCTGTGCCCGCTGGTGAGGGTGACGGTGACGGTGACGTGGGCGAGCTCAATGCTGCGCACTGGCGTAGAGGAGANGGAGACGGAGACGGGCCGCTGCCNGCGCCGCCCGCGCCGCCCCTCCCCGACCCGCTTCCCGCCCGCGCGTTCGCGCATATCCGCCCGGACGACTGGCTCCCTGCCGACAGCGAGCCGGGGGACCACACGAACCCCGACGACGGCGACGACGATGACGGTGAAGACAGCGGGAGCGTGACGCTCGTCCGTGCGCTGCTCGTCGANGTGCCGCTGCAGGTGCTGCCGGGCCGCGAGAAGGAGTTTAGCAATTTCGTCGGCAAGGTGTGTTTTGCTCTTCGTCGGTTGTCGTTTAGTAGAAGCTAACGTAAATGTAAATGTGCCGGGCAGGTGATATTCGGGCACCAGCCTGCGCTTGCGGGCGTCCAGGGCACCGCGGCCGTCGCGGTGCGCGTGGCGGGTCTGGGCGGCGCGATGGAGCTGATGGGGCTGCCGTTTCAGGGAATGGTGAAGGTTGGCAAACGGTAATTCTCATATGCGTGTTATGGTAGGATGTGTTGTTGGTTTATGCTCTCGCACTGGGGATGTGTAGGATTTGGACATCGTGGATGAATAGTATATTAGGTGTATATATTGTAGAGCTTGTGGTACTTGATGTTTGTGCATTACAGGTTGTGCTGTGTGGGTTCTGAGTGCTGGCTGTCTAAGGTCTTGCTCAGTGTGCCTCTGAAATAGTACTAAGTATATTACCCGTAAGTACTGTAGCTGGGCCGGGGTGGCTGGCCCGCGACTGTCTGAGTCGAGGTACACTGGTGGCACGGCCATAACGGCCCGCCGCTGACTTCGCCCGTTCTCCTTCAACCTCTCAGCACTGGCACGCCCGCATCGGCACTCCCTCCTCGAAGACAGCGACGGGGCTGCATGCGCTCTTACGACTGGCCACACGCGAACGGCCCTCTGCGTCACTTATTAGCCGATTCAGCTCCAATTGCTTCAGTCTAGTTTCACGTTTGGCACAGACCAGCCGAAACCCTATTCCTACTTGCCCATCATGCGTCAAAAGGCGATGGAACTGAGCCGTCTCCCCAAACCACCAACCAAGCTCACCCACCTCAACGTACGCCTCCTAACCCGCCGCACCTGCCCCAGTATCACTAACCAAAGCCCCCCAGACACGTGCTACCATGCTCGGGTCGGCCAAAGAGCCCTACCCATACCGCCGNCACGTCGACCCAACGCACCCCGCGGTCCTCATGCGCGTCCGGCCCAGCCAGCTGCCCGTCTACCGCGGCAAACTGCTCGGCGTGCGCGTCATCCCGCGGGCGATGCTCGCGCTCAGCGAAATCCCCGCCCCCGACCCGCCGTACACGCGCCTGCCGTGCCCCGCACCGCCGCCGCCGCCGCGGGCGCGCAAGCTCGATCTGGCGTTCTCCGCGGGCTTCGTCGTCNCGGGCNGCGAGCGCAAGGTGAAGCCCGCGCTCCGCTCGCACGTCGCGCGGGCGCGTGCGCGAGGCGATGCGGCTCGTCGTCACGCGCGGTGCGAAGGTCGAGACGCGCGTCGTGAAGGGCCGCGAGGAGATGTGTGTCGTGTTTGATGAGAGCGAGGTCGGCGGTGAGCACTGGGTGCTGCATGGTGCGTGGTGTGTCTGGCGGCGTCTTCGAGGATTAGTGGCCTGATGAGTCTCCAGATTGGGCGTACTTCTTCAAAACGTCGATAGAGCTGATGCGCCATCCGTTTCAACTGACTGTCCTCGAGGTACGCAAGGCACTCGAGTACGTTCTGCCGCTGGGGCGGGCGCTGCAGGAGAGGTGGGATAACCCGGAGACGTTGGAGCGCTGGCAGGAGAGGCAACGCCTCGCGCAGTGGCGAAAGAAGGAGCCAAAAGGAAACCGGACACGACGTAAGGGGAAGCCGCAAAGAAGCCGGACGCGGCGTAATGAAACGCGAGGAAGCCATACACAGGATGAAAGGGAGGAAAGGACTGTCCAAAGCCAGCGGGCCTCACTCGCCATGGTGCGTCGCAGGTCGCGCTATGCGTTTTCACACTGATGTTGTGGTATAACAGCATCTACGAGTCCACAATATTTTCACCATGAACCATCTACCACACCAACCAGAGGTCGATCCTGCGCCGCCACTGCTGAAGCTTCCAACAAACACACCACAAGATAACGCCGCACGTCCACCTCATCCGCCGCGGAGCGATTCCCTGCCGTCCCAGCGTCCATCACCACCAAGAGCCTCTGAGAAACGCAGACCGTCTGACCTCCCCTCGTTTGGCCTTCAACCCGCCAACGAAAAACAAAGACAGCGGAAAACCCGCCCTCTGCCAGCTCCCGACTCTGCTACACCTCGTCCTCGTCCTCGACCCCAGAATCCATTTCTCAAGAGCAAACGTCCCGATTCCGAATCCCAGTCTTCAAGTTCGTATACACCCCTCGCATCGCGGCCGCTCAAACCGCCACCCGATGATGCTGCGAGACGGGAGGAACGCACATGCGCCCTCATCCAATTGACAAAGAGAGTTTTATCTGCAGCGAATGCCAATGAAGGCGCCCGGAATCATCCACCCTCCAACTCGGATTCAGGTGATACCACTGGCAAAGGCGATGCCGGTAATTGAAGTACATTAATATACTTAGGACTAACATACATACCGACGAGATGCGAGTAGCAGTGATAAGCAGCAAAGTTCCAGGGTATCCGGTCTGTTGTACTATGTACTGTCAGTAAGTGTACTATCTACTATCTACGCAATGCCAGTGGACCCGCGAGAGCTAGGGTGAGTGGCAATGAATAGCGAATGGCAAATAGAGTCCGAGTCCTATGGGTACCAGCACAAGAACAGCATGGACGGTAAGTGCGTACAGTAGGTAACCAAGATGTCCGGCGTCAGTACTTCAGTAAGTAGGTTAGTACGCAGTCAGAGCACCAGCCTCTACATCACGATCGCGCCAAGCAGCGCGCCGAGCGTCATCACCACGGTGCCAACGCCAAGCCCCGCCCCAACNGCGCCATTCGAGCTCCTGCTCGTCGACGAGCTCGAGCCGCTCCCGCTGGCNGTGCTCGTCCCCCGTCCCCGTCGCGTTCACGACGACGTGCAGCCCCGAGTNNCTGAGGGGCTGCAGCCGAGAAGAACCACCGGCTCCACCGGGTAGTCGTCCTCCTTGCCCGCGAGGAACTTGGCGTACTTGCCGTCGGGGTCGCCGTAGACGGACGCGACGGCGGCGACGTTCGGGAAGAGCTCCGATGCGGGCTCGTCGCCCGCGGGGATCGGTCATGGCGAAGTTGAAGTGCGTCTTGGATGTTGGTGCCGGCGGTGGTCTTTTGGGAGTAGGCGTCGAAGCCGGTGTATTTGCCGATCGCGGCGTTGGTCTATGCATATTGACGTATTAGATCTGTGAAGAGAATGATAGTGCGGACGGGGACGTACAAGCAGGGCAGCGAGGTTGTAGTTGCGGTAGTGGTACGGGTGCGTGCGCACGGCCTCGTAGGGCTGCGAGCATGTCAGACATCGAGGACATGCAGCTAGGAAAAAACAATGCGCACCTGCTCGCCGGTCGAATTGATCTGCGACATGTACAGCTTCGAGAAGAACGACTTGACGACGTCCTGCGCGCCCTGCGTGTCGTTCACGATCAGGTGCAGCGCCGCGAGCTGGTTGTAGTAGTACGTCCCGTGGTTGCTGCACGCCATCGCCATCACCCTCATCAGCACCAGACGTGCCAAGGACATTGGCAAGATTTGGGACTTACTTGGGTGCATCGGCCTCGCTGAGCGCGGTGGGGCTCGTGGTGAGCCACTTGATGTACGTGGTTGTCCAGTTCGCAAGCTGCGTGCTCAGGTCGCTCGTCCAGTCGGGGCTATTGCCGCCCTGCAAAATCAAGAGACCCGTCGCGATCTTCGCCATGCCCTTCAAATCACTGCCGTCCCGTCCATTCGACCGTCAGCTTTATAACCTCATACGACGAGAGCGGAAAGTACCCACAGCACGCCGGTATGCGAGCCAGTCTGGCCCTTGGGACCGCGATCCATCTGCGCATAGTTGAGATTCGGGTTCATCCCGGTGTCCGCGTCGAGGAACCATGTCTTGACGAAGCTGGCCGCGTGCGAGGAGTAGGTCGAGGAGCCGTTGATGACCCACGCGAGCGCGTTGTACAGCACCGCATTCGAGAGCGCGTCGAAGGCGCCCGTGTCGTTCACCGTGCGCACGTCCGGGTTGAACTCGCCGTCGCGCTGGTAGTAGTTACACGTGCGCCAGACTGCACGCGGATGGCGCCAGCATCAGCGTCTCCGTCCGCACAAATGAAAAAAGCGAGGGAGGACGCACTTTGGTCGTCGGAGAGCGCGGTCGTGTTGCCTGCTCCCGTGCAGTTGGGCCACCAGCTGATGTTTTGGGATGCATTCAGTTGGCCGACGCGGGATGATAGGAACGGAATCACGACGTACTAGGGCGCCCAACTCATATAGTCGTGTTTGTCGCCCGAAGGCGGGTCGAAAGGTTTGTTCATCACCGCTGCACAGACCACGCCATCAGCACTGGTACCAAACCGCACGGACACGGGCACGACTGCCCGCACGACGACGAGAAAAAGGACGCACACCACGGGCCCTCTTGGTTGAGCTGGTCTGCCCACTGGATGATGGTCTGCTGCGCGGGCTTCGTGGAGTCGCTGAAGTTCTTCGCGAGCACCCATTTGGGGTCGATGAAAGTGTTGTCGTAGGAGGTGAACCCGAAAGAGTGGACGGCTGCGGGCAGGAGGCCCGCAAGCGCGGAAAGAGTGGCGAGCTTCATGGCTGGCTAGGTCGGAAGGTGACCGGCCGGGTATGCAAAGCTGAGAGGATGAAGGGAGACGGAACGAGAATGAGAATAGGATGGAGGATGGAGGGATGGATGGAAACAAGGGTCCTCAATCCGAGAGAGGCAGAGTAAGGCACCCCACTAGCCACTTACAGGCTTTGCTAAATGCTTGGCAAACTGCCCCCGGGAGAGAGGCGAGTTCGGGACGAGGCGCATCGCGAGGTAATATCGGGCCCGGCAGACGCCTACCAAGGCCTCCCACCAGGCGAACGAAAGCCGTGCCCAGAGCCGCAGGTAATTGCGGCACATGGTTGGCGTGATGCGGGGATGCGTCGGCGCAGGGCAGAATAGGCCATCTATCGCCGTCTGGGCAGAGATCGATTGGAGATTGGGGGGCGAATTGGTGCGTGTATGGCTCCTGCGAGGCGCGATGTATGCTGGAAACGTGTCGCAGGATGTATAGAGGAAGTGTGTTGGACGGAAGAGGGGATGTTACGTTGTCGTGCGGGGATACTTTAGTCGCGTAGACGCGACGTCGATGCCGCTATGATCGGTGGCGAGACCGGCGCTTATGCTCAACTGACCGCATGCATCAGTGCTACAAGGAGCGAAACTCAGGTTGTTCCCTCACCTTCAACATGTCTGTAGTATTCGTTCCGAGTCATCGAGGATTAAGCTCTGCGAAATCGAACGAACGAGGTAGCCACGAGCGACGACAAATACTACAGCTGTCAAAGAACTCGAGATCCTGAGAAGCCACGAAGCTCTGAATCAATCGTGGCGTATATACAATCGTTCCTTCATCCACACAACTGCTTCGAGATCCTCGCGGTGCCACTTGACAGCGAGGATCGCTGCCAGCCTACGCCCGGGTCCACAAGTGGCCCACGCACTGACACTGCAAGTTTCTGGATGTAACAGAGTTCTCGCCTGCGCGCAGCAGCTGCAGCCATCATCTCAGAGGCCAAAACGGCTCATACTTCTTACACTCGATGGAGTTATATCTCAATAAGTATGATGATGCGCTCGCGCCCCAGGACCGCGTCCTTTCGAAGCACTGTAGAGAGCAAGTGCCCGGTGCCCCGCGTCTAGCAGGCACATCCGCAGCTGGTATATAGCATAAGGACAGTGCAGTCCCCACCCGCTGTCTCCGATTTCGCAGCTCACCCAGAAAAACAACGCCCACGAAAGCCTAACGTAGCGCTAGCCTGCAGTTCAAAGCCTGTCAGTATGGCCCTGGGGTCGAGAGCGCGACCGGTGCGCGTCGCGCTCACCAGTGCGATCGCGCACCACGCGCGAGCGCCCGCACTGCAGTTGCATGGGCGCCGATTCAGGGAGGCCTAAGGTCAGTGATGTCAATGCAGCTGCAGATGCCATATATACGACGCACCTGAGCATGTGCGCTTGTAGGCGTCTGCCAGTATCGCTGCCCCCGGCCCTTCGATCGGACTAGAGATTGTATGTGAGTGCTTTCGCAGCTGGGATTGTAGCTTCCGCATTGACTGTCACGCTTGCCGTGAACCTGACAAGAGTATCACTCACAGCAGGAAATGAGACCACTTATCGCGATGAGGCAGCAGGGCGCTTGTGATATGGTGCGTTGTAGTCGTCGACCTCTTGGGAGCAACACACTGCTCGAAGGCTCCAAGGTCAAGCCATGAATCCTCGAAAGATATCAGATATATAGAAAAGGGTTCTGGGAATCAGCGGTGAGTTAATACATTATGTACACCTGCACTCGACCTAGATCATCATAAGATACCACTAACACGCAGCGCGCGCGCGCACGCACCGCAGGGATCGCAATACAGGATGGGATGGGGGAGGTATAGTATACTTCTGGAGACGTTGACGGGGCATTGATTTGGGGCATTCGGGCATTCAGGACGTGGCGGTGACGGTGACGGGTGACGGGTAGTGTACACGGTAAGCCACGGCCAGGCGGAGGGCTTCCGTTTTCCTTTTCCTCCGGCATAGCGTGAAACAGCAGATCTAGACCAGCACCGCTCCTCTCAGTGTGACCCCCACACGAAACCCGCGCAGCTCCTGCGCTTCTCGCCGTCCTCGAGGTGCTCGACGCCATTGCCCTTGCCGTACCGGAAGCGCGGCAGGATGCTCTCCTGGTCGTCCTCGTCGTCGCCGGGGCGCACGCCGGCCGCGGGGGGCTTGTGAATGTGGAGGTAGTAGAAGACGAAGTTCTCGAGCGGGAGGAACGCGAGCAGGACGCGGTTGAACTGGAACGCGAGCGCCGCGACGAAGAGGCCCGCGACGGCGTCGAGGAAGTAGTGGTTCGCGGTCGCGACGATGGCGAGGAGGATGAGCGCGGGGTAGCCGAGGAAGAGCGTGTGCAGCCCCCGTGCGGCGCAGGATGGACCCGCGCGGCGCGTATATAAAGAGCGAGAGGCCGACGATGAGCGAGTACCCGAAGTGCAGGCTCGGCATCGCGGCGAACTGGTTGCAGAACTTGTTCGTCGTCCAGACGGAGCCCATCGAGCCTCTGTGCACCGTGTCGACGAAGCCGTACATCGCGGGCAGCAGCCGCGGCGGCATGCATGGCCACAGCGTGAACACGACGAATGCGATCAGGTTCGCGAGCGCGAGCGTGCGGCGCACGGGCGCGTAGATGCGTGGCGGCTGGGTGTGGTAGAAGTACGCGAGGAAGGAGATGGTCGCGGGGATGTGGATGAAGGAGTACATGCTGTGCCGCAGGTGAGTACAACACTGATTAATTTGACAAGCGCAGGACGTACCGGTTCAATGCGCTCATGAGCATCGGGTACTTGATAAACCACATCTGGACGGCGTTCTCGTGCTGAATGCCGAGCGCGCGCTCGAGGTTGAGGAGCTGCACGCCATGGTTGCGCGCGGCGTCGACGGTGCCCTCGTCGATGAACAGAACCGCGCTAATGGCACGTGCGATCTGGTATATCCAGTAGGTGAGTGCCCAGTATAGGACCTCGAGGAGGAAGGGGTAGCGGTAGAGGGTGCGCGAGATCCAGTTGTTGGCGTAGCGGCTGGTATCACGCTTGGCGGGCGCTGCAGGCTGCACGGGCGCGAGGAGCGGCGAAGAGGTGTGGCTACCCTCGGAGGAGCGGCGGCGATTGAACCAGACGCCACCGGCGAGGAGGGAGATGACGATGAGGGGCTCGAGGATAAAACCGAGTGGCGAGGACCCCCCGCCTACTGGTGGGTTCTCGGTGGGCTGTACGAGGACGGGCGCTGGGCTCATCGCGGTCAGTCAGTGGGCAGCGGCTGACGGGACAGGGAGAGAACGATGGGATACGCAGAAAGCAGGCAGGGGCGCTGCGTGCACAGGCCGAAGGGAATGTGGGCTTATAACCACGAGGCGATGACTGCGAAATGCTCCAATGGTACACGGTGCTCGGCATGGCATGTCACGCACCTGCCTTTCTCTCTGCTCATGGTCAATTTCCGCTCGTGTGACGCTGACGACCTCGTTCCGTCCGAATGGCCGCTTCCGGTCACCGTGCTTGGAGCTTAATTGTGGTAAGTGTTCCGCCCCGGTCCTGCCCCTGTGCCCTTTCCTCATCCTCCGCGACCATAGTTCTGCGCCGACCTCGGAGTGTCCACCGCAGTGTCACGCTCTTGCTAATGCCCTCCGTTACAGATCCCTCGGTGACGCCGGGGTTTGTGGTCGTGTGCGCTCAGTCGCGCAGTGTTTGGTGCATAAGCAGAGATGCATCATTACCTTTTTCATGGGGTCATCCTGCTCGCGTGATCGGCTACGCCGAGTACTTCCCAAGACATCCGCCGGCGACCCGCCACCACCCTCGACTTATCGTCCTCATCTCTCCACAGGACGCCGTAACTCTAGACTCGCTCGTAGCATGGTAGGGAGCAAGGCACTGTTGCAATCCCATGTTTATGCTGCCTGGGTCTGGAGGCAACTTTCGGCACGCACAGTTCATTCCCGCGCTTTGACATATCGACATCATCATCGTGTTCATTATAGCCACCGAATTGCAGTGCTGCTCACTACATCGTGCCCATGGATCCGATGTCCGAAAATGTTATGTCAGTTTGCCGTGTACCATAGAC
Organism: Dentipellis fragilis; assembly: GCA_004679275.1. Classification (NCBI taxonomy): domain Eukaryota; kingdom Fungi; phylum Basidiomycota; class Agaricomycetes; order Russulales; family Hericiaceae; genus Dentipellis; species Dentipellis fragilis. The sequence continues at coordinate 12,605 of SEOQ01000339.1, forward strand.
ACAACACGCGCTGACGCGGAGCCGCTGTCAGTAGCACCATTTGTCCGCCTTCCACGGCCAGCGGGCGTCAGCATATCCCCGAGGCAAGTTGGAATCACTGTACATATTTCCAAAGAGCGAGGATTCTTTCACATGCGCCGTTCCACAAAGCAAACGCAAGTGCAAGCTTACATACTGGATGCTCGCCGAGGCAGCATTCGGCCATGTGGACAACACGACACCCCGGCTGCCGAGGCTACGGCACCGACGCGGCTGCGGGGTGCGGCCGCGGCCCGGAAGCTTGTTCAGGCTTCTACGATTGGTTTAGTATCGATCTCGGAGGCTGCTCCGCCGAGGCCGAGTCACACTGTCAGGGCAGATAACGATAATGATAAGATAACGCGTGAGGTGTGACATGTGAATTTATTTTCATATACCAATTTTTTGACCTGACTGCGATCGCCGGGTCACGGTGCTACTTCTGCCTTTACTTACTTACCCTGCTTCAACTTTCAGGCCCGCGGTATGAGATGGGTTTCTCCTACATAATAGGTACGCGTCTTCCATCCCCGAGACGCGCAATGTGCACCGTAAACGCGTAGAAGAGGAGGTGGGCAAATATTAACGGAGATGTCTTGCAGAGCACATGGAGGAAGATGAGCCTGTGGACCCCAGCACGGGCGTCCCAGCGGGTAAAACCCTCCCTCGCTGGGTTGAGCTAGAATACACCGTACGCTGCGTCTTCTTGCCATGTCTCTACCTGTCGCCTTCATGTCCACACAGCACATGCTCACCTTTGCGGGCCCCACCTCCACTGTTCTCTTCACGCACCTCTCTCCCTCTGCCTCCGCCTCCTTGTCTACCACATTTTCCTCCGACAAAGCACCCGCATCTGCATTCCTACCGCGCGCGAAGGCCGAATGCCATACCGCTGGCGTCCTCGATCTGCTGAAAGAGCGCGGCATTCCGCTCGAGAAAGTCTGTCTGCTTGACCCGAAGGCTGAGTCCGAGCTCAGCCCAAAGGACGGCGATGGCCGCTTCTCGTGTTTCCTCTTCGGCGTATGTCTGCTATCTCTCTTCCTCTGCCACACTTTTTTGAGTCCGAACGTCCCGCTCCGACAGGGTATCCTCGGTACGCGCCTCGCTCTTCGCCCATGGAGCACTGGACACTGAACGAACGATCAACGACGCATTCGCACATATGGGCGCACGAATCATACCACACCCTGCAGGCGACGACCCCCCGCGCGACCGCACCGCCGAGTTGCGCGTGCTCGGGTTCCCCGCGCGCCGACTGGGGCCCGTGCAGATGACGACGGACACGGCGCTTGGTGTGAGCAAGATCGTCGTGGAGGACGGCGGTACGTGTATACCAGTGCGAGCGTCTGGCTGGTTCGACTAACCGTGTGCGACCTTGTAGTCCCGCTGGAAAAGATTCCGTATACGGTGCGCTCTGAGCTGTCTTCTGCCGAAGGTACCAATGCATGGGCTGATGGATTTATACGTATAGGATCACCCTACGATCACGTTCAATGCGCGGGAAAGCGTCGAGATGCCCTTCCGTACGTTGCGCACTCCAACCACAGCGCAGTCATGTTCGGTCTACTAATCTACTGTTGTGAGATAGGGTACATTGCAGATGCGAAGGGCGAGCCGCGGCTCCCGCCCGGGATGAAGGAACATCTGCACGAAGACTTGAACCAGAGCTTTGAGTTTTGAGTTCTGACGATGAGGTGTGCAGGCTGGGTCCCGGTCAAAAATGGTGCCTGTGTGCTCTATGTCCAGGCGAGCAAGCCACAGTGGCAACCGGAGGAGCGGCTGAGGGTATCTCAGGCTTGGTGTCATAGGCGGATATAGGAAGTGTATAGTATCGGTTTTGAAGTTCACATTCTGTTCGAGACTTCGGCAGCAGATCCGCTTATATTGGTAGATGAGTACACCACACCGTGATGGACCGGGATTCACTGAAATTTCACTCTTGTCTAGATAAGTAATGTCAGCTTGTCTTATACACAGGCGTCACTTCTGCGTCATAATCATCGTAGCGCATAAGGATGTTCAATCGATCTGTACGAGGCGGCAGCTGCATAACGTACATCGTGACATGGCTCGCTGTCCAGACTCCTCCATCTTCTTCGGTCATCTCCGACCACAACGCCGATGCCCTCGGTAGATATGCTCTGGCTATCAATTGGCTATCCTGATTCTCTCACCTCAGCCTCAATGACCTTTTTCTCGCCCGCGGGGCCAGGTGCCCGAAGTTTTCACCTCGGAGAACTTCTGAGTAGAAGATAACGAGCTTAGATGGGATAACGAGCGCGATGTAGGACCATGAAGGCAAGTGGTTTGTTATACATCGAGATTAGCTACTACGAATTCTGACCTGACCGTACAGTTTCCCGTAGGTTTGTATGATTTCCAAAGCACGAAGAGCTCGTGAAATTGACCAAACACCACCATTAATTTTGCCGCTCAGTGTACAACGAAAGCCGCAAGCTGATCTCACTCTTGTTGTGTCATCGCGGTAGGGTTTGCTGTTTCTCTTTCCCATGATCTGCACATTTCAGCATCGACGCATCGTTGTACCCATCCAAGTTGGACGTGGTGTTCAAGTCGTTCTGGAAATATATCGGGCCGGAAATCCTACGTCTCGTGCGGTTCCTTCCGGCGAAGACGTATCTGCGCTTCCGCAAATACACCACGTTCATGAGCAAGTTCGCCCCTGAGGTCTTCCGCAAGAACGAATCTCAGGGCAAGGGGAAGGCGTGATCAGTGTTCTCCAACCGGCCAACTCTGCGGAGGATCTGGCCAATCGACTTACGCCAACCGAACTCTACGACCAAATTTCGTACGTTTATGTCGGCTCATTGAGAGACTTGATAACATCTCATCTTACCATTTCTGCAGTACGATCCTTCTGGCTGGACACGATACGACGTCGTACACGTTGACATGGTTCTTCTGGGAACTTTCAAAACACAAGTCTTGGCAGAGAAGATTCGGGGGGAGATCATGGCTGCGCGGGGCAACGTGACTGCTCGTGGAGACGATGATCTGTCGGCGGTTGACCTCGAAGGGATGCCCGTTCTGAACGCCGCTCTCAAGGTACGCATTATGGCCTTCACACGAGAGTCAGTAAGACAAATAGGTTCATCTGCAGGAATCGATGCGCCTGCATCCCATTATTTGGAACTTGGCTAGAAATGCTGAGAACAACGATGTCATCCCGCTTGCATTCCCGGTTACCACGAAAACGGGGTAGACGATCTCTGCGATTCCCGTTCGATGCAGATCTCCGTTTCTGCCTATAATCGGTAAAGATAAATGCTGCTCTCCTTACGATCGGTCGTTGATCATCACTCTGACAGATCGTAGCGGGCGGACTTCGAGCTTGTATCGGGTGGGTGACTTGTTCAAGATAGAGCCTTGTCGCCAAGTCATTTACGTGTTTATCCTCTAGCTGGAGATTCTCGTACGCAGCACCTTGCTTCTAAATATTATCTAGCTAATGACATATGCTAGCGTTCTGGAGCAGCAGGCTCTGGCCGCCATGCTTATGGAGAATTTCGAGTTCTCCCTTCCGCAAGAAGGCACCGCAAAGGACGTCAAGCGCAAGCCCAGCCTCGTCATGTTGCCCATAATCGACGACCAACCTGGTTCTACGCTACTCTTGGAGGTGAAGCCTCTCCAGTAGGCTGTGCGGACATTTCGCAAAGTCATTCGGTTGTTCAAGTCTCGGTCGGTCATTTGCACTGTAACTAGTAGATTCCGAAATAGCCCCCGCTTCGCTAGATCTTCATGCGCTCAACGAATATAGTTACCCCCCTTGTTCATTTGATTCGGCCTCATCACAGCTCCCCAGTGCCTCTCCTGTTCATCTGCTATCATTCAACCCGCGATTGCGCCTCCGATTTCTGAAGCAAAGCGCATCCCGCAGTTCTCAAAGAGGCACAAGGCACGGCTACGTTTGTCTCACATTGTGCGACTACGCCTCCGCCAAAGCGCCTCCTGCTGAGGCGGCATTGTCTTCGTCCTAATATAAAAGCAGCTATCTGAGTTCCCCTCACTGTCTAATTCCCCATTCGCGACTTCAACTACAATCTTCCCGCTCCTTACCTTTTTGGTGCCGATACTAGTGCAAATACCACCGCTCTGAGTGCAACATGGGCCCACCCAGACACCCCGACCAACTTGCCTCGAAAACGTCCATGAGCAAACCGAGGAAGGACCACAAGATGGTACGAGTGGTATCCTTCAATCTACATCTACATTGATAGCTAAATGCGCACGGCCGAATCTGCAGCTCCGACCCGCCTCGCAGAAACCTGACCCTCAATCTCAGGGTGGGGCTGATCATGCTCATCGTTTTCCAAATCTTCACATTATCCCTGTGTCCAAGGCGCCGCCACATAAGCGATGTCACTGAGGACCGACATTCGTGTCTGTGTTTGAGATCGCTGTTTGATCACGAGTGCTCTCAACCATAACGTCCCACGCCTGGTACATAGTTCCGACATGTAGTTTCTTGGCTGTCGCTCCTGCCGATAACAAATTCAGTTGTTCGTTGTTAGTGCCTCGCGGAGAAGAATCGAGATTGTCAAGCTTAACAGCGGGTTGGGAGTGAAATGTCCGGAGACTTCATGCTTAGCTGTCAGTGGAAGCCTGATAGATGCTCTGCTGCGTAGCAAGTCTTTTTCAAGTCGACCATTTATTGAGATTTCAGGAGCGCCATCTTGATAGCGGTAGACTCGGAGCGTGTTGACACATACATCATTTATCGGTTTCCCACTGCTTCCGTATCATTCAATGAAAGTAGGCCGACGAGTACGGCTGCACTTGGATCCACGCCTCGTCCAGCACACTCACAACCTCATCCGCTAGACGCAATTCCAATTCGGTCAGGCCGCGCAGCATTCACGACCAACATGGAAATACTTACGCAGCGGGCCCTTCTCCAGATCGACGAGGTTCTGCTTGATATGCTCAACGCTCGACGCGCCAATGAGCACCGAATCGCCAAACTCGCGCTTCAGAAGGCTGTGATGCGAGATCCAGCGCAGAGCGACCTCGACCATGGTCAGGTCATGCTTATCAGCGACAGCCCGTATGTCGGCGAGGGCCTTGAAGAAGGGCTCCTTCCAGTATCTATCATTCCAACGCAACAAGTCAGATCGACGCGCGGATAGAAATGCGGAAGAACCTGCCTCTTGCGGGCGAACTGCAGGAACAATTTGTCAGGACCGTTCATGGCGTCGATGGAGAAACGAGACTACCTGCCCCAACGCCTTGTTCGGGTCATAGCGGCTTCCAGCCTCGACCTTGTCGTTCAACGAATGGTAGCGGCCCGTGAAGAATCCGCCGCCCACTGATAATCCTCGCTCAGCGGGTAGGCCATTCCGCAAAAATTCACCGTCGCTCACATGGGTTGAACTCGTAGAAACTGATCCCGTACTTTCGCAGGCAAGGGAACAGCTCGGGCTCGACAGCCCTATCCGGAGGTCAGTCACATGTTCCTACACCAAAAAAACAGGATGCTTTACCTGTGGATTGCATTGTAGAGGCCTTGGTAGACCGTCGGCTGGATATAACCATTCGCGCGGCAGATCTGCACTATTTCGGCGACTTCCCAGCTAACCACGCCACGACATGGTCAAACGCCAGTCGCAATGGCAAGAAAAGAAAGGGGAAGGACGTACGACATGTAGTTGCTGATCCCGAACCGCTTGAACTTGCCTTCTTTGTAGAACTCGTTGACGGCCTTGAGAGTTACTTCATAGGGCGTGGAACGGTCCGGGCCATGGAGGTACCACATTTCCAGCGTGCTGTTGTGCGGTTTAGTTTGATGTATGCCGTGGTACAGGCGGGATTAGAAACGTACTCGGTGTTGAGAGCTTTGAGGGAATTGTCAAGGTGGCGACGCATGTTCTGCAGGTGGGTCAGTTGAGATGTTTCCGCTGTGCGGAGAACACTTGCCTCGGGCGTGTGGTTGATGATGTCGTTGAAGAGAATGCTCGGTTGCTACACGGGAAGATTAGACTGGTTTGGACTCTGTGGTAACGAATTGTAATGTTCGTACAGGGACCGGGTACAGCTTCGTCTCCATCTTCAGCCCACGGCTCTGCCAGTCGATCCTGCCGAGGTATTCCTCGCTGGTGCCGCCGGCGTAGACGCGAGCAGTGTCGATCTGCCGAAACGAGAGCGTCAGAAAGTATGCAGAGCTAAGATGACACGCCGTACCTCAGTGTGTCCATGCTGCTGAAACACGTCCAAGATTGTCTCGATGTCCTTCACGTTGCGTACACGCGTACCCTCTCTGTCGGGAGCGCCAAAATTCATCGTACCCTGCGCAATGCACGATACAGTCAGTGTCTCTCGGGCTCTCGTCATGATACCCATACCATAACGATATTCAATGCGCTCTTCGACATTCTGGCGGCCGCTGAATGTGAGCAGAGACGGAAATGTGAGAGTCGTCTATGTAGCACTGGTGCTGCTCGCAATTCGGTGGTGAGACTGGTCTTTATACATAGTGTATCTGAGGGCGTCCGACTCTGCCGTGGATCCAACGACTGGCGCGTCGTCGCGGCAGAAGCTGCAGCCAAATGCGGTCCAGGGGTACGGAGAGTGTACATGCGCCACTATGAGATCCGGCCACGTGGGTAATAAATGCTCTGGACACTATGGATTCTGGCCAACCACAATTATAGATGCTTGATTGCTTCTGGTGCCAAGGACGATACTGCCGACTCGGAGTGCTGACAAGGGCGATCCAATAAGCCAGGATACACGTATACCGTGAGATCTAGACATACAGACTGCACTTGTCTTCTCGAGTTTTCTTCGATAAACGTGCCATCGGTGTAAGCCGGTGGTTCGCTACATGAAGGAGAAGGAATTGAAGGGGAGGCTCGGCAATTGCCGCCGGGTTCATGTGACGACCTTGAAGCGGACTGCAATATCGTTCCTTCCATTGAACTGCAAATCTCGACGTCTGTCTCCTGATCCGAGAACGGAAGTGATTGTATGCTCTCACTTGAACTGAGCTCATTGTCTTCGGGTCGGTAGGGAGCCCACGTAGAGGTGGCTTGTCCAAATATGCCGACCTCAATTGTAGCCTTCATACTTTGGCATCAGTTGAACGTCATCGGTATCGGACAGAATCCTAATACCACCACACACCTGATATATCAACGCCTGCATCAACGCTTTCCCCACAGTCTCATCCTATGCGTCGAGAGGAGGGGCCACGTCGCGCCCGCATCCTTTTCCATGAGCGCGTCAAGCGGGCCGATCCAACTAGCCCGCACTGGGACTGTTTGCACATCCGAGCAGCAACAGTCCTCACCGCGTCCACAGCGTCCACAGAATCCACAACGTCCGCATTGGCGTGCATCCACCTTGCCCCTTGCCTAGTTCTGTCCTTGGACTTGGAGGCGTTGGTGCTGGCACAGGCGGCAGCGCAGCTCAACCTTCGTTCCGTAGACTATTTCTACTACGGATCGCGAATTCTTCCGTACGTCCCCGCGATGATCTAGAGCCAAATATATGCGCGTTACTTAAGTAGCGAATGCGGAGACAAATATAGGAGAAAAAGCAAACAACCATCATTTCTGCCGTGCCGGCTTTGTACTCGTACACACTCGCACGTCGACGCCCGCTTCCCAACGCCCTCGAGCTGTGGCGTCGGTGTACATGGACCTGCGTGAGGGCCACTGCGTCTCAAGTAAATATTACTTCCAGAATACAGCACTTATAATATCCACATACCTCGCACGTGCGGTACCGCACCCCCGCGCTAGAGTAGTAGTCGCCCTCACAGAAAAGCGCCCGAGAATTGCGGTAAAGGTGCCGCGGGCCCTTCCGGAATAGAGTGTAGTATACTGTACCTATGCGCATTGATGTAAGCACAACCACTGCGACGGCGGAGGCCGTAGCAAAAGGAAAGAAGCTCGAACGCACGCACCACGACGCATGACGCGTGCATGACGGGTCACTATCTGAGCCCCGAGTACTGAGTCCGCGCGCACTGTGCAGTGTCGGACCTACTCAACCCTCGGCGAAACTTATAATTAGGCTCTGGATAACCGCAAAGCGTCAAGGACGCAGGCGCCTGCAGCTTGTTACCTGTAGCGCCGCGTGGGACTGAAAGACGACATGGTGAGGACAGCTATCAGGCTATAGGACTCGTCCCACAACCCCATCCCGTGCCTCCAACTATACATAGCACCACGCCGTCTACCCACGCACACGCACACTGTCCACTTACATACCCCATCTCTCCGATCGAGTCGACTCGCGAATCGGATCCCACGGGGAAGAAGGCGGGGGGAAGGGGATATCCTGATAGGCGTTAAGCTTCAAGGTTGGCAATCCGCGAACAGGAATCCGGCGCAGGTTTGACGTCTCAGCGTACAAGATTCGAGAATCACGCGAGACCCGGCCGTGCCCTGAAGGAGCATAGGCATGTGCATATGTATCAGCGTGGGCGCGCGCATCGGGGATCGGGGTGGACGTTTGAGGATAGAAGGCGCATGGATGAGCTGTACGTACGAATGCGTGGGTATATGCGCGAGAGATGCCCGTTACGGTTACGGTTACGGTCCTGGCGGGTGGATGCGCAGATGTAGACGCTGAGTATGATCCGGGCGACTCATAGATTGCATGAGACGTCGCAACTGCGAAAGATAGCACTCGCACGAAAGCGGCAGGCCGCACTCGCAGTGCCCACGATGTCTGAATCAGCGCGTCAAGGGGGGCCTATTACATACATACCGGCCACGGAGCTTAGACTCGTTACGCGTTACGCGCTACTCGCACGACGTCGAAGTTTCAGGAAGTCGAAGTTGGCGGGTACCCGCGTGACGCATACGGCTTCCCCGCACGGCGCACGGCGCATCGGTACTAGTGCCAGTTGTCGAACGTCCGTTCATTATCGAGCCCCGCCGGCTCAAGCTCTCGGAACGGCCCGAGACACTACGATAGAGCGCGGGCAGAGGTGGGAGTCAGCAAGCTAACAGCGCTTGTAGACTACAGATGTTACGTACGGTCCTGGCGCGGGGCACGCGACTGCAGTCTGCCAGGGTGAGCCCGGATGGGAACCAGAGGGTTCGGGAAAGTGTAGGAGGCCGGGGACGTCGGACGTTAGACGTCACGCGCTACGCATTGAGAATTTGACTCTTGAGCTGGAGGATGGGGCGGCCGCGTCGCCCGATCGGGCGTGCGGGGGTGGCAGTACTTACTATAGCTAGATCCAATGCCATTTGCCACCACGACGTCGACGCATCGGGGTACGGTGACGCCAGACCAAGCTAGACCAAGCATTAAGAAANATCAGCATTAGCTCCTGGACACCGAGGTAAAAATGCGCACGCATGCATGCATTACAGGCATATTACTCTTCTCGCAGACCCCAGACCGACGCTAAAGAACCTCAACCACCAGCTCTCATGCCAGTTGCACTGCACGCACAATCAGGCACCGCACTGCACCCACCAATGCACACGCACGCACTGGCGCCGCCTATGACGACGACCTTGTGTCGTCATGGACACGGCGAGGGGATATGGCTTTAAGCCCCCGGTACATTGCTTCTGCAACACGCTCAGCGTGTCGCAGCACGCTCGAACGCTGATGCCACCTCTCTGCGACCCAGTGCTGCCTCTCTGCGACCCAGTGCCACGTCAACGACACCGGTGTCATCCTCCCAGCCTCCCGCACCTCCGTGTATTGCCACGCACGGGCCCTACGCATCCGCACCTGCATGAAAATGCACCTCATTCTGGCATCTCCATTGACGCCCATCTCATGTCATCATGTGTGCCCCGTTCCTGCTGTGTCGCCCACTCTGTGCCTGCAACCTCCGTGTGCTGCGTGCACCCGCCCGCTCTGTGCCTGTCCTCCACGCTGTGTCCGTACCCCCCGTGCTTCACCCGTGCCCTCCGCACCATCTGCGCTGCATCCGCGCCATGCCCGTACCCTCCGCTCTGTGCTCGTGCCGCCCGCTCTGCACCTGCACCCTCCGCCCTCATCAGGAAACGCCGATCGTACTATATTTAGATACCGTAGGAAAATTTAATCTATTATAGTCTTAAAAGAGCTCATAGATGCGGTAGAGGTGCTTGTCATGGTACCTATTTTGTAAGCTACCATAGACGCCCGTAGATCCCGCGTAGTGAGCCAGTAGAGAGCCCGTAGGTACCCAGTAGCTAGTCGTAGCTATGCGCTCATGCGTCATGTAGTCGCCAAAATGCAACCACTTTGCTTTGCTCTCCTTTACTTGACAAGTCAATTTGCATCCTCCGAGCGATTGCAAGCACGGATCGCTGGTATGGCGGGACCGGGGCCGGTGAAGTTTGTTCGGCGCTCTATGCGCACCGTACAGTATGTATGTACGTACACTACGTACCTGGGATAATGAATGATGTGTGCCAGTGACAGTGCGCTGTCGCGGTGTGCGATGGGTCGCAGCGCGATAGATGCGGAGAGAAGATGAGGATGCATTACTGAATGGGGCGTGCGGCAGGCGGCAGCGGGTCGGACAGGTTTTGCGTTTATTGCTTGACAGCAGGATGAAAGAGCCAGACATCGACATCACACTCCCACCCCCCACCCCACGACCCCATCGTCTATGTCTATATCGCCGTCTCGATCTGCTTGTACCCCTTCACCTGGAAGCCGCAGAGCGTCGTCAGCTGCCAAACCGAAACCGCAGAGACAAAATGCAGCACTAGGAAAGAAGGGAAGGGACACGCACCCGGTTCTCGCGCAGCATGGTGATGTACTTGTCCCCGAGCTCGCGGCACGTCTCGTACCCGTTGACGCCTTCGAGGCGGTGGCACATCCTGAGCTGGTCCTGCACGATGCGCCCCTCCATCGCGCGCACCCAGCTCTCGCGCATGTGTGCCTCGCGCGCGGTGAGGCGGGCTGGATCGCACATGTCAGCGTCGATAGATCTGGGTGGTGGAAACGGAGACGAGCGCGCACCTTTGAGTTCTTCGGTTCTGGAGCTGGAGTCTGCCATGGAGGCGAGTGTTTGGTGGTCACAGTGCACGGTGTGGTGGACGGTGGGTGGTAGAGCCGAGTGTCGGGCTGGTGCGCCGTGCGAAACGAAACGCGGCGGATTCCGCGCACGAGTCCTCTGGTGCAAGCGGCTTAGAAATTCTTGCTTTTTGATTTCGAACTCACGTACGAGGTACAAGGGGAGAGGACGAGCTCGGGGTCTGTGCTAAAGTATACAGATGAGCCTGCCTAGAAATGAAACGCGATGACCGCGACGGAAAAAGGAATCCGTAGTAGAGCTGAATGCATTAAGAGGGAATCGAACCCCCGGCGGTCGATGGCAACGACCCAGGTTACCACTACCCCATTAATGCTTACTAGATACCTCTCATCTAATCTTGATATTTCCGTGCTCAACCACGTAGCAAAATTCCACCACTAGGGCACCCCGGGGAGGACGACCGAATGCCCGAGTCCGCTATCGGAAACTCACTCAGCACAACCATAACGGACGTCGGGTATGTGTATGCGCATGCACTGCGGGGGCTCGGTGGACAACTGGCACGGGTTTTCCAAGTCCTTCGAACCCCTTATGATAGTTGCCTGATGGCCCTCGCCCGTGCCGGGCCAGTCGACGTCTGAGTGCCTAGTAATAAATACCCCCGCTGCTGACGTCTGCGGGGAAACGCGCCTTTCCTGGTGACGCCCTTCGAGCAAGCTCTCAGCCTCCGTCTCACAACCCACAATAACCGAGGTACGCACTGCGTCTCACTCTCCGTGTCCCGTGCTGCGCTCTGATAATGCACCGTCCAATTATAACTTGACGCGCACGCGCCGCAGATCACACCAGCAACCATGTCAGAATGAAGATGAGAATGAGAATGAGAAACGGCCGTGCTGTCATGAATACGGGAGATGAATGAGACGCACGTTTTTCTAGTGCCTCCATGTCCCGCACGCGCTCTGCACACCGTGCGAGCACGATCCGCGCCTGCATGTCGACCGAGTCCCGCTCCTCGTTGCTCAGGTACCGCACATCTGCCCACCCCTGTCCGCCCTGCAAGTCGAGATCGACGGGTGCGCGCTGCGCGGGCCGCCGTGCGTGCACGTCGAGGTATGGCCGACGGAGGTGCGAGAGCATGCGGTTGAGGGTCGTAATGTGGTTAAGCTACATACCCGTAAGCCATCCACCCTCAGCACCCAGGCAGAATGGGGAGTGCTTACGATGGTATACGCCTCCTGCATGTACCGCTTCATGAGCGGCTCGTCCGCATCGTTGTTCTGCGCCTCCCCGGGCACACGTCGCGACGGCCTCGCGCGGTTGAGCTTCCGCCGCTTCGCCTCGGGCAGCTCCTTCGCCTTTTGCGCGACGAGCTCGCGGAAGTCGGGCGTGCGGTCTATCGGCATCCTGGCGCGCACGGGGGCCTATGTCTAGAAGAAAGGTTCAGTGGGAGGGCAGCGCGTCAGACTCGTCGGCTCGTGAGGAGGACCACGTGGAGCTGTGTGCTGGAGATCACGTGCGGACGGAATATGGCGAACTCGGATTCAGAAAATGGGAAACTTTTGTTATCGACCATCATGCTGCCTCTCGGTGTCTTGCAGGCTATCGTCCCACTACATATGGAAGCAGATGACACCTCGTGTTCCTCCAGGCTCGTGCATGTGCAGCTTATTGTTACGGCTGAATAACACCAGGGCTGGTACGTTTCCATGTTCGCTATTATATACTGATCTCCATGGACCGCACCTGTCACGTCCATTTTAGGCTGTTCGAGAATCGTGTTGCTAGCACTGCACAGCCCGCATGGTAGTCCCGACTCTCCAGCAGGAACCTCAGCGTCGCCTTTCGTTGCGGCGCTAGGTTCTTCCTTACTGATACTGCCTAATCAGCAGGGGATTCGATCGCATAGCATCTCAGGTTGGTGTCAGGTCGTAGGAACTTGACATCGCCCTCGGATGGATGTCTCGAGCTCGAGTAGCGACGCTCTTGGGTGCTGTTGATCTCTTGTATCTGTGACGTTTGGTGTGATGATTTCACCGACCTTCGAGAGACTAAATATTGTGAGCTGATGCTTTCCGCACATGTCCGCAGAATTTCATCCACCCTTCAAATATCAGGCTTAACTCCGCACTATCTCTCCCGTTGAATGCCCCATCGCCAGAGAGTGCGCTTCCTCGTAATGCATAACGCCTGTGATCAACGTGCGGCATTCCCGGGAAACCCTATCGATCCGGAGCTCTGGGTCTCAGTGTACACTTCTCCCACACAGCCAAGACTTGATGCTCTCCGGTCTGGATTGCATAACCCTGAGGTCAATTCTATGATCAGCGCTCGGCGCTCAACGTTCAGCATGGAGTTTGCGGCACGGGCGCGTAAGTAGTCATGACGTCGAGCACGGCCTCATAAGCTCGGGTGTACATACTGGTCCTTGCCACGTCGTAAGAAATAATGGGATCTCAGTCAGACGGGACTATTTTTCATATTCTTGTTGGTCTTGCTCTTATCGCGCAGGGGGAGGAATGCCGGAGGAAGTGTACCGGATTAGGCAGGCGTAGTGTTGCATTTGTGGCAGAATGGCGAGGCACAACCAATCAAAAGATGGCAGTGCGGGATCAGTTCCGGCGAAGTGATGCCGAGCGGTCCAAGGGCCGCCGGAAACGAACAAAAGGGCGTGTGCAACGACAATAAACTTTTTCCTCACTTTCACTTTCTTCTCTTTCCTGTCAGTCAGTCGGTCTCGGTTTTTTTCCTTCGATAGGTTCTCTCTCTTCCTCTCTCTTTCACATCCTCACTATCACCACATCACACCGTCCATAATGCACGCCGTCGCTCTCTTCTCCATCCTCTTCTTCGCCCTCTTCTCCTTCACGTACGCACTCCCTATTGGACACGACCATGTTCATCGCCGTGACCACCACAACGTGAAGGTGCACAAGCGCACGTCGTGCCCGCGCCACGTCTCCACGTCGGCCGCCGTCTCGGAAACTGCTGCGTCCTCGGCACCCAGTGCCCAGGTTGCCGCTGTCAAGGGAAACAAGAACTCGACCTCGACATCGGCCTCCTCTGCCCCCAAGGCCACTTCTTCCGCTAAATCGAACAGCACCTCATCGACCGATGATGATGACACGCCCTCCGGTGGTTCGTCCGTCGAGCAGATGCTCTTCCCCAAGGGCCGCGGCTCGTCCAGCTGGACGACGTCGTCCGACATCTCCGGCGCTGTCTCCCTCTCCGACGCGACGTTCCGCCCTACCAAGATGATCAAGTCGCTCTCGCACACGTACATGAAGTCGCCCGGTTCGGACTCGAAGCTCGCCATGCAGGCTAAGTACCCCGAGGGCTCGTACACTTACGACCACGACCCTGCCGGTGGCCTCTCGTTCTACGCGCCCGGCCCCTCGTCCGTCGACTTGAGCTCTGCCAAGGAGGTCACGCTCGGCTACGCGGTCATGTTCGACGAGGACTTTGAGTGGAACAAGGGAGGCAAGCTCCCGGGTCTCTGTGAGTGTTTGTTTTCCCAATGCGGAAGCGCGGTAGCCTAATCCGTGTATCGCAGACGGCGGTGACAACGACGAGGTTGCGGCCTCGTGCTCCGGCGGTCGCCGCGATGCTCGCTGCTTCTCAACCCGCATGATGTGGCGCGCGACGGTGCGGGTGAGCTGTACACATACCTCCCGCCCTCCGACCAGCCCCAGTTCGCCGCCAACAAGGTCCAGTGCAACGTCGCGCCCAAGTCCGAGTGCAACCCCGAGTATGGCAGCTCCGTCGGCCGCGGCGCGTTCACTTTCAAGGCCGGCGAGTGGAACTACGTGTCCCAGC